>JAHWFP010234585.1:40934-65598 GCA_023313725.1 Lithobius niger | reverse complement strand
GCCTTGAAAAGGGTTGTAATTAACCTTTAAAAGCCTTGAAAAGGGTTATAATTAACCTTTAAAAACCTTGAAAGTGGTTCGTCCGTAATGTATGAACCTTGTTACCAAATGGTGGAGACGGTCATCTTGCTGAATTTCCCCTCTAAGTCACTCGAAAATTTAAAAAAAAAATAAATGTATGTATCGACGGTACTTAACTTAAAATTGCGTAGTTAACGCCCTTGCCAGTACAAGTATGATGGTGACGACATGCTTATGTTGGCAAGGGCGTTACTAAGCAGCCAGACTGAATGTGGCGTCACTTATCGGATCGGATCAGTCGCTGATCTATGAAAGTGCTCCCGACGTGCTAAGATTCATTAAATATTCAAACAGGCAGGTAGGTTATTCTTTCCTTCCTGCCATATCACCACCCCCTGGCTTTCAGTCACTGGACGCGTCTTGGCTGTTGAACATGCGTGGTGCCTAGGTAGGCAGCACTGCCCTGCCTTGCCTTGCCCTTGTCCAGTAACTGAAGGTGACAACTCAATCTGTTACCGTGTATCCCCGGCTGTGTTTCTGCCTTTTCCATACATTTATCTTGCATGTCATCGTGTCCAGCTTGGACCCATCTTCGGCCTCCTCGTGTTCGTCGGTCCCCCACTCCTTCATTTATGTCCAGGTGCGGGTTGCCATGAGAACGGGAGCATCTCGCTGCTACCCATGCATTGTGGATGAGCCAAGGATGCCCTACGTCGCCCTCGTGATCCATAATCCCGTCGAGTTGCGGGAGTCTCGAGGAGGAAGTTGTGGGGAGAAGCCTCGAGAAACACGCACACACACACACACACGAATTCATCTTTTCTTAGAATTTTATTCTTGCCTTCTTGAAAAAATCGAAACGTGGTGTGTCTCTGATAGATGGATGGCTCCGTTAAAGGTGGATTGCCACCAGATGACAGCGTGATTTCAACGGACGAAGGAACACATCGATAAAATCTTTTTGCACGACAGACCAGCCACGTGCCTGCTTAATTATTGCGTGCTTAATTATTGGACGCAAGCGGTAAAGTTAAGCCTAACAAAGTCACGGGCGCTTTTTTCTATATATCGACCGTTTTGAACCGCTACATGGGCGCCACCTAGTGACAGTGACATCGTTAACCTTGACCGCTTGCTCCTTGGTGCATATTAGGGGTGGCACGACAATTCGATAATATCGCGATAATATTTTGTCGATTATCGTATCGCACTTTTTCTGAGTTACTGAATTATCGTGCAACCCCCGATGCTTAAAAATTGTCATAACTCGTAAACCGTAATAGCTAGAAACAAGCGGTTTGCGGCATTGCGTGTGAAATTGCAAGGGCTTTCCAACCAAGTGTGAAATACTGTGGCTAGCCACTTTAGATGATTGGAGAGTGAGTTTAATGCATACAGTATTTACGCCGATTTACGCATTAAGTAGCAGAACATCTGCTGAATTGTTTCTACATGGTGAAGAAGTAAGTAATGGCCAATAGCACGTGCATTTTCATGTCTACTGTCCAAATTGCGAGTGCCACACAATTCACATTCGTGAAGGTGTGCACTGCAGGATTTAGCCAAGGTTTTTTCTTTAATCAGCACAATTAAAATGCGGGGATGCTGCCGGTGTGAAAAAAAATGTGAAAAGTGTGAAAATTTGCCAGTGGTGAAATAATATGTGAAAAATGTGAAAAATACGAGAGTTGGTGTGAAAAAAAAGGCAAAACGCACACAGAAAGTAAAAACAATCAAATTATCCGCCCTAATTTTAGGCCCAGAATTATGATGGCAAGGCTGTGGTTAGAACACACAAAAGAAAATTGGTTGGTTTACGGCCGGAGTCGCTTTCAAGTAGCTTTCGCTCTCTTGAGTGAAATTATACAGAGAACACAATCGTAATTGGAAACGAAAAATGTTTATTAAAAAAATGTGAAATAGGTGATACACGAAAACGAAGCAGCAGTGCTACGAAAATGAAAGTGGGTACGTGAAAAATGTGAAAAATCAAAAAGCAGGTATGTGAAAAATGTGAAGAAAAAAATGAAAAGCGGGGGTGTGCGAAAACTGTGAAAAAAAAAAACGTGGGAATGTGAAAAAATGTGAAAAAAGCTGGTACTCCCGGCAGCACCCCTGAAAATGGTTATTCTAGCCTCAATATTTGTTTTATCGAGATATTATCGAATATCGCGATAATTTAAAAAATTTACCTGGATGAACAATTTTTGTATCGTGCCATCCATCCCTAGTGCATGTGGACGCACCAACTTTACACTCAATAATTAAGGATACACGTGTCGAGTTTGTTGTGTAAAAAGAAGAAATTTCTTTGCGCATTCCTTCGCTTGCAGAAATCAAGTGCTACGTAGATTGTAGAACTAAATAATGGTTGACGGCGCTAGAAGCTGCAACCTGTCATTCTGTAAACAGACCCCTTTAAGTGGTGAGGTTAACGATACGAACTTGTCGTTCCATCGTCATTTCTTAGAAACTGCTGACAGTTTCATTCAACGTTGGTTAACAAAGCTGTACCACAAAAAATTTCATTGTTAATTCCGCACCTCAACTCTCCCTCATTTTTCGAAATCTAGTCGGCGAACGAATTACAAGATTTTAGTTGCGTACAAGCGTGTGATGCAGCTTTCTTGCTTACCAATTTGTGAACCATGAGCTTACCTGCGTTAAAAATAAACCAAACTTTGCCGTTCCTCTAGTACGTGACCATTAATTTACGTGTACAAACTGGGTTGCCGTGCGGTTGAATGATTGAGTTCTGAGTGTGCGGGCGATGAAAGGAGGGGTTGTGGTGGACCCCCAATCCAATTGGACCTTTCATTTGCCACCAAAGCTCTTGTCCAGCTGAGGTTACGTGGGGAGAATGGGACGCTGACCAAGCCTTCCTCTCCTTTGCAATAAAGCCTGTAATCCACTCGTGCCTCCACTCTTGGAAACGAGCAGCCAGGGCGCATGCGTACAGGAAAGCCTTAGTTACGACTCGAAAAGGGTTCCCAGTTAGGCTCACCTTTTGTAGTTCAACTGGTACGAACAGTTTTCAACAGTTTATTGCACAGTGGGAGAAAAACCATGAAAGGGACAAATAACGACAACGCAGTGGCAAAAATGAAATGCTACGACTGCTTTGTTAAATTGGAAAAATGCTGTATTTCTGGTATTATTATTATTTTTTTTTGTTTTTGTTTTGCGATGTTTAAAGGCCAAGAGGCATAATGAAAAACTATAAATCAGTTCTACGTGCTAAGATGGTGATTAAGACTGGGACAGGAGGAGGGGAGAAATGTTGTTTTATTATTTATTTCATGGAATTCATTTAAAATGTTGCTTTCCAGGAACGTACTGGGTTGAAACACAAAGAAAGCTGGTTTCCTTCCTGCCAATTGCAAACTAGCCACAGATAAAAAAAAAAAAAAAAAAAAAAGAGTCATATTAGATCATACAGTGTTCGAACGGGAGCTGGAAAACCTGGAAAAGTTAGGGAAAAGGAAAATAGGTGAAAAACGTTAGGGGAAAGTCAGGGAAAATCCAAACTGAGCAGAAAGTCAGGGAAAAGTAGGAGGAAATTTTGAGAACGGAAGCCCTAAAATCATTAAAAATATTATATGCTGATGCAGGTACTATGTTTAGTTTAGTAGTTAAATTGTGTCGCCAAAGGTCAGGGAAATGTCAAGTTCGGGGTAGGAAAAACGTGGAAAAGTCAGGGAAATTCAAACCAAAAATGTTGTATGAATCCTGTCACAAACTTTACGTTAAAGGCACCTACACCACCATTAGGTAAACAGACTAAAGGACTCCTGGAAGATTTGCATCTGTGTTTATTTATATACCATCAGGTTGGGCCATATACTTTCGTAACAAATAACCTTACGATCAGCAATTTTATTTCTGCATTACAAAATCCCGCATACTTGTTTTAAGTTCGTTTTGATATGGAACAGCACTTTGGATTAGGTGCTGACAACCTACAGGAAACCGGCTTTTTTTTATCCCTTTTCGACCAACGTTAACCCGCAATTATGCAGATTTATAGGAAATGCACTAGGAACGGGATGGACACATCTGAAGTGAAGTGGATCGAATAATAGTTAAACTAACCTGGATTCATATGTAGGTCGAACCCACTTCGCATTGCTTTACTTCCATGGGCTTTCAGAACGAAAATATGGGAGTAATTCTATAGCAACATTCCGATACCAGGTGGCGAACAATTTTCGGTTACTGTTTATTCAAATGCACCTGACGAAGGCAAAGTAAAGTTTCAAGGAGTGTTTATACTATATGTCTGCAAGCGCCAATTATTTAGCAATTATTATAAAATTTAACAATATGACGGCGCGACGCAGTGAGTGTTGGCCTAAGCGCAAACGCGTTAATGACGCGACAATGGCGAATTCTGGCAAGCAGTTGAAGAACTACGAAATAAGTCGCGTAGAAAGTCATGCACGAAACAGGGGCAAGCAAACTACTTCGGATTCCAATCACAATTTGTTCATTTCGGAATTCGATTTCGAATTAAAAAATAGGCGATCGAAACAGCATCTATTTGTGTATCAATGTACGAGAATTTAAAGGCCCTGTTCGCCATTTCAATAGCGTTGCCCATATTCTAAACACAGCATCCACGTACCAGATTCTCCTCCATCCAATAGGCTGATGTGGGTCACGTGATCTGGTTTTAGTTATGGAAATGGCGGCGCTGCTGCAAATAGTGTTGTTCCATTTTTAATTTACCGCTATTTTATTTATATTGCCCGAAGATTCTGCGGTGCTGCATCTAGAAGTTGGTGAAAAGGTGCTTTGTATCCAAAAGTGGCTTCAATAACCACTAACCAGGCATAAAAGAAGTCAAATAATTTTTGTGTTACGTCGTAAATAATCTAAATAATCTAAATAATCTAAATTACACTAACCTTCGGTCGTGTGAGGTCTCGTATCTCGATTCTTCTATAGTAGGCCAATTTTCATTCCATTCCGTTAATCCCAAACCGCATTTTTAAAAACCTTTTCCGTCCTGTTAGTCATTTCCTTCTCGTTTGCCAAACCCCCACGCCAAAATCTGATGCGTGCTCTCTCGTCGTCGCATTCGGTAATTAAACCCTGATTAACCCAAGTTTACTCGGTGCGAGGCACTTTCTTGGATCCCTAAAGACTTCGCCAAGGAGTGCTTAAAACTGTCGTAAGATGGCGCGGCACCTCGTTCCCAGTAACGTCGAAACGAAGCACTAATAAACACGCACGGCATCAAGAGTTACCCAAAAAAAAATGAAGATGACAGCACCTCGACCTAAATTAGGAGACAAAATAATAAAGCTGTTGCTGCACCGATGCCACGCAGTTGTCTGTCGCCGCACATGGAAAACCAAGTTGCTTCTCATGCTTAGACTGAAACTAAGCATTTTGATTTTAAGGGAGGCTTCGCGTCCTTGTCTTATTTTCACCATTCCTGGGAGAAACGATGCTTCTAAACAAACCTCTAAAGAACGGAGTATGTTGAACAAGAGAAGCCCAAAGTACCCATCTCAAAGTCAACACTACCCGACGTTTCGAGCTGACTCAAGGTCATTATCAATGGAATAAAAGCAAAATACACTTAAAATTGCATAAAGGTGCAAACAGACAGCCAATTGCAGGCAAAAACTGCCCAAGTCAAACAATAATTCGAACAAGTTTTACAAAGGATAATTGTTGTTTGACTTAGGCAGTTTTGCCTGCAATCGGTTGCCGGTTCAGCTGATACACATCCCAGGTTTAAAAACTCCGAAGAACAACGAGTTGCTTGGAGTTAGATTAAAAGAGCATAACCTTCCCACTATATTCGAGCATCCTGCGCGAAAATAGCTTTTGCATTGAAACATTTACATAGGTTAGAGTGAATTTCTCACGAAGGGAAAAGATTAATGCCTCAGCTAAATTTACACACTTCTAAAATAATGTTTGAAAAACTGAGCCACACAGGAAAGCCAACCGGAAGAAATGTACCTTTAATTAGTCTTGAGAATGCTGTGCAGGTGTTGCAGTGTTTTATAACAAGTGCACCACACAAGACGGGTTGGGGAGGGGGGGGGGGGAGAATGAGTAGCTTCGTGTAATCAGTCATCGTTTTCTTCGCTGCTTGCACCCCCATTTTGCTTTCCACTATTTCCCCATCCCCCACCCTGCGCGTCAGGTAATGCATTGCCCTTCTTTTTATTTTAGTTTTTTTCTCCCAGCAGTAATTTTCTCGTTTTGTCTTCCCGGCTTCCATCAGCTCCAACTTCCGAACGCTCATGTTGGAACGTTTTATCTGGAGTGAAATCATCGTTGACAGAATCGTCATTACCGTCGCCCTTATTAAAGTTATTAATGCCAGGTCGAGAAGTCGCCTGTCCTCGCTCGTTTCCTAAGCACCTCTCCAACTACCCCCTCCCGCCAACTCCCATCCCGTTTCAGAAGCATCCGTTTCTGATGTTACAAATAGGTCATTTGGGTAGATATTTCGCATTGACATGGGAAAACATTAATCGTGTTGGGTTGAAATCTGGAAAGAAATCACTACTGTCATTATAATCACTTCGCCGTAAATATAAATTTTTCCTAAACATGAGCCTTCACCCAGCTTGGTTGTCACGCCCAACCACCAAAGCAACCCAGGCAGAGAAAGATGACGGTAATTGTCACGTTCGTCGTTCAGTGCCGTTGTATGTTTACCGTACTGCAGTTCTTTTTAAGAAAATAAACTTTTGTACGACCTTGCTTTCTGTACACTTGCGATTCGGAAACAAGAAGCCAAAACCCAAAATGAACTATTGCACGCAGTTCATTTGAAATTAAAAGCATTAAAGATAGCAAGTGAACAAAAAGCTTTGATTCGGATGAAACAAGAACACTTGCGGTTCGGATGAAACATGAAGCCGAAACCCAAAATGAACTATTGCCCGCAGTTCATTTGAAATTAAAAGCATTAAAGATAGCAAGTGAATAAAAAGCTTTGATTCGGATGAAACAAGAACACTTGCGGTTCGGATGAAACATGAAGCCGAAACCCAAAATGAACTATTGCCCGCAGTTCATTTGAAATTAAAAGCATTAAAGATAGCAAGTGAACAAAAGCTTTGATTCGGATGAAACAAGAACACTTGCGGTTCGGATGAAACAAGAAGCCGAAACCCAAAATGAACTATTGCCCGCAGTTCATTTGAAATTAAAAGCATTAAAGATAGCAAGTGAACAAAAGCTTTGATTCGGGTGAAACAAGAACACTTGCGATTCGGATGAAACAAGAAGCCGAAACCCAAAATGAACTATTGCCCGCAGTTCATTTGAAATTAAAAGCATTAAAGATAGCAAGTGAATAAAAAGCTTTGATTCGGATGAAACATGAAGCCGAAACCCAAAATGAACTATTGCCCGCAGTTCATTTGAAATTAAAAGCATTAAAGATAGCAAGTGAACAAAAAGCTTTGATTCGGATGAAACATGAAGCCGAAACCCAAAATGAACTATTGCCCGCAGTTCATTTGAAATTAAAAGCATTAAAGATAGCAAGTGAATAAAAAGCTTTGATTCGGATGAAACAAGAACACTTGCGGTTCGGATGAAACATGAAGCCGAAACCTAAAATGAACTATTGCCCGCAGTTCATTTGAAATTAAAAGCATTAAAGATAGCAAGTGAACAAAAAGCTTTGAAAGTGCAAAAAAAATGCAATAAAACGCAATGTTTATCAAATTCCGTTATCAAGTGCAAAGAAGTTTAAAGGTCAAGGCACAACACAAACACACAAACTAATTTCAAAATTATTGATGTTGTTTTTGTGCCTTGCCCATGGCATGATACGTGTGTTGTATTTTTAAACTTCTTTGCAATTGATAACGGATTCAGCAAATCCCCGAAATGTTGTATACGTAGTTAACTTTCTAATCTATGTTAGAACGCGGGTAGTTTGCACGCGCTGCGGCATGTATCCTTCCGTCTACATTAACGCATCTTTGTCCCGTAATGATACTTAACAACTGGGTCTATTTCTTTCAGCGGATGCACCCAACTTAGCCGCAAGTTCGTGATCACCTATATTCTAATTAACAACAAAATTACTTACTGTGTGACATTTAAAGGGACACCCGGCCTGCCTTATAATATTACGCGTGCCAAATTACAGCTACGCGCAGATCCTCATCCGAGAAATTACAGCGCCAAGGTCAGCGGGGGTGGTAGCTGCGTTTCTCGCATAGCTGCTGTCTCGGTTGGCTTTGGGAATAGTACACGCGACAGAATCAAGTCAACGATTGTGTCGTCACAAACCGGAATGATTCTCGTATTTTAAAATCACAATTTATAATTTTCTAGGCTAGTGTCTTATAATTTTGCTTCGGCAATCTATTGGAATAATTAATTTTAATTTTTACCGCATTAGTCTATTAGATTTTAGATCTCATGGTAATTATTAGAAAATTAGTAGATGTACACACAGAGATGAAACGTCATGATTATTGTACGCGCGCATTGCATCATTTAGTTACGGGTCGTTCTTAAATATAGTTAACAATATTCAACAGAAAATCTCCTAGACGCCACATTTTAAAACGGTTTTTTTTAGCAAGGGAAAGACTAACGGTAAGTAAATAGACCTTTGGGGCCGTACTTGATGTGGTGGATCGAGAAAAATGGCGCTGGAAGGTATATCCCTTTAAGGGGTGGTGTGTTCGAGTTCTTTAAATCAACTAAAAAAAATGTCACCTATGCTTGATATTTCTGAAAATAATACCGTAGTTAAAAAAGTTAGACGGAACAGGCTGAACTCGTAAAGACGAAATTGTATTATTTTAACGTACCTCCTTTCTTACAACCCGAACCATCCTAAAATCCGAAGCTTTGTTCCCTGTTCTCCATTGCTCCGATGGCTTCTTCTCATGTATATATAGCTACTTCCAATGCGTACCTGTGTTATTAACGGTTGAAATTGGAGCCGGCAACATCAGCGGGGGCGGAACGACAAAGGCTGCAGGGAGAGAAGGAACGCCACTCGGCAACCTTCCTTTGTAGTCTTCTTCAGGTGAATAGGCCGACCTGGAACAATGACAGGAAATTAATTAAGAAGCAAAATGGATACCAGCAGGCAAAATAAGATGACATTAAACAAGACAGTATGATGGAAACTCAGGCATTAAGACATAGGCCTATTTAGATTTTGTACGCCGGGGTAAGCAAATTCAGGAATTTACCTAAGCAAGCTTGTTTCTGCCTTCCTCGATTTTTTTGGGATGTGTTCTGTTGAATGTCAGTTAGCCTAAGCTTCTTCCCTCCCAACCACATTTTGATCCGTTTTGTCGGTTTCACATGTAACAGCGAGGGGGTATCAACGTTGGTAATCCGGTGTACAAGTGTTTGGTAATCCTCAAATAATCCCCAGTATTCCTTGGTAATCCTATGGTAACCTTGGTATTCCAGTGGTATTCCGGTGTTATCTTTAGTAATCCGTGGTATACCCAGGTAATCCTCAGTAATCTGAGGTATTCCACTATGTAGGGGAGTCAGAAAATCAGTGGTAATCCGGAAGTAATCCGAAGTATTCCTTGTAGTAATCCAGTAATCGGAGGTATTCCGAAGTAACCCAGGTATTCTTAGCAATCCACTGTAATCTTTTTAATCCACGTTTGCAAGTTATCCGGTGTACGCTATTTTGACCCGTGAATATACCCTCATGTGATACTCAACAGATACAAGGAAAATCTGGAAGGGAAGACGCATGCCTTTGTAAGGGGGTCCGGTTGAAATCCCGACAGTCGAAATCACGTCAATCAAAATCCCGACACCAAAATCCCGACAATCAAAATTCCGACAGATCAAAATCCCGACAGTCGAAATCCCGGCAGGTTAAAATCCCTACAGTCAAAATCCCGACAACTAAAAGTCCAACTTATAAACTTCGAATAATAATAATGTGGGTTTTTTTTTTCTGGCAAAAAAAAGCGTGGCAAGAAAATTATCGATACTGCCGAAAATGCGTGTCATAAGTGCATTTGAAGCTGAATCATTGGCGAATATGATAAGAAAGACACAGGAGCCCTGAAGCACAATATTTTCGACCAAATCAATGGATTCTTATGAGTGACGATCATTTTAAAAGTTCATTTTTTGTAATAGAACGTTTTACATGCAAAAAAAAAAAATTAAGATATTACTGACCGTATTAAAAGCTAAAGCATATTTTTAGTTTATTAGCTTTTTAGCACATTTTTAGCTTTTGGTTGGAATTTTTGCCAACGTTTTACGTGTACAAAAAAAATGTAACGATATTATAGGGCAGTTCCCCCGTATACGGTCAGTTTTGCAGAGCATTGTTATGATTTACCGTTTGCATGAAAATACTGTGACGTCACTATATCTGCCAATTATTGTTGAAGATCCTTACAAATTAAGCACCTTCTAAGAATGCTAAGAAAAATAATACTTGGCCGAGCGAAGAAAGCGAGCAAGGTCGAATACTGGACTGAATTTGAATTTTTTATGTCTGGGACGCGATAACGCTCGTAATTTTATTCGAATTATGTGAAATTTTATGACAAGGGAGTTTTCGTCATGAAACGCACGAATTCGAAGAAGAAATGCCTGCCTCATATACTTGTGGAGATATTCGGACTTCAGTTCGGCTTAGCTTCATATACAGAAATTTCCGTGTAAGATGAAAATGAGAGTATAGAAAATAAGCTGAAGTATTTTGGCCGTCTCGCTCGGCCGAGTAATTGTGACTTTCAGAACTGTGTATGTAAGTTATATTAAGTCTGATTTGTCTGATTTCCTATCTTTATTTCAACACAACGATTCGTTTGTTGACGTAATTTCGGAACGACCAAAAGAGTATACACCCCAAAAGATTTAAAACTTTAATTTTCGGTCGTATTTTTTCTACTCCTCTTCACGATATATTTTTCAGCTCGGCTTGCCGGCAACGAACGAATTTCTGTCGAACCCGTGTTCAAGGCGGGTCCTCTGCACTCTTTTAAAAAAATTTTAAATTGTGATTGAAAATTAAAGATTTATTGTTCGCATCTCGTGGGACGCCATTCGTCCTCCGAAAATTGTATCAGCAATCCCACTCCGCGTCTCATCTTCACGACGAATAGTTTAGCACAAAAAACATTTACTTTCACGAAATATCATGAGGCCTTACTTTACTTTACTTTAATTTTACTTGTGTGAAATTAGGAACAACTGCAGTTGTTGAACCTGCTATAGGTTGTTCCACATTATGTCTGCAGCAAACTGATTGTATGACGCCACTTTTCCATTTACTGAGTCTGCGAGTGGGATGTTTACGTGTTTTTTGCACTCGTAGTAGACGGAAACGTGACGTCATACAGTCAGTTTCCTGCAAACGTAATGTAGAACAAACTATAGCCCCCTACTTTCAGATTGTGAATGTTTTGAACTCTGTTTTATTGAAGCTGAAGACTAGATTTATTTTTAATATTCTGGTTCGGACAAATTTTTTATAAATTTAAAGGACAAAATTTAAATTTAAATGAAATTTGAAGAATCAATCGTTTTATGGAAGCAGGGTAAATTCTTAAACCCATTAAATAGCCTAGTAAGATTCATGCTTCAATCTCACCCCGGCAAAAACAATTTGAAAACATTTCGGCCTAAACCCTGTCAATCATTCACAAACCTCCTCCTTTGTGCAGTTGGTCTCTAGAAATTTTTTTTTAAAACATTATTTCAAACTAATTAATTTACGGTGTACTGTCCTGTTCAGATACAAGTCGCGTTTTAACTTCTGAAACAACGCAGTTCCGCAAATCGTTTCCTCTAGGTTAGCTGCGTCTAAGTCACACGTGTAAATAAGAATTTCGGAAAGAGAACGTAGGGTTGTTGCGAGGATTGCAATTGTCTTTCTGTACCCCTTGTGTGGAATCCCCTTGCTTGGAAAGGCCTGATAATTTTGTTAGCCTTAGGGGCATTGTTTCTTCGACCCATTGTAGCCACGAGCGAGGCTAATTGGAGAAAGTGGATCTGCCATCGTCTTTCGTTTTCTCTTTCCCTAACTACTATGCAAACGCAATTACTGCGCGCGCGCATCCTTCCGGCTTCACAGGAGGGGCACAAGGAGTTGACAAGAGGGGGTGAGGGATGGAGGTTGCCTCAGCTAGGCGTCAACACCAAATGAGCCAATCACACGGATTTCGCAGTTCCATTCATAGTTTGGTGAAATTCGTAAATTTCAGTTGGAAGATCTTTTTTTTTTCAACTTAAGGTTATTCCCAATTTGTCATATTTCTCCGTTTTTCGTAGGAAAAAATGCATGCCGTTTGCACCGCCTGATTTTTACAGCCTGCTACTTCTTCGTTTCGAAATTTCCATTCTCCCGAGTAGTCAGTTTTGAAACGCCCGATTGTTTGCGCTTACAGTACAGTTCACGCTTTGCCAAAACAGTTCAGTTCACTTCATTTAAACTGGCGAATTTTCGATGATTATTTACTGATCAGCTTCTTCAGGCCTTCTGCCGGAGGAACACTGAATTTTAAAATACGAACGTCTTTCATTTTGTACGTATTAGTGCCAGTGTTCCTCCGGCCGAAAGCCTGGAAAAAATTATCTGTAAACGATCATCGAAAATTCGCTAGTTTAAATGAAGTGAACTGAACTGTTCTGGCAAAGCGTGAACTGTACTGTAATTAAGTTTGATAAAAATCAAAGTAAAAATGTACGAAATTCCGTTATTTACAATTGTTTGCGCCATTTACACTATCTAAAACCGCTTCAGTACCAGAGAGGTACATACAACCAAGCTAAAACGCAAAATACAAACCAAAGCCCAAGGACGAAAATAATTGAGTTTCAGGGTTCCCTTGGAACCCGAGAGAAGCGAGCCAAGCACAGCTGAACTGTCAGGGTCACCATCTCTGACGGTAACTACGTTGGTACACATGGGGCAGCAATTTTTAAAGGCCATCTCTTGAGGCAGTTGACGAAATAGTTTTGGCAATGAGGGGGACAACGTGGTAAATAGAGTTACCTAAATTTCAGAACGGTTAACAAGCATTACTAAGCAGATTTCCGTCGTTGCGTCTGGGGACTCAAGTGAAGACGGGATTGTGTTTATTGGCCATCTTAACTGCAGCTCCGTTTCCTTCGTTTGTAGGCTACATCTTTGTAAAGGGGTCGCCATTGTGCTCAGCGTTTGGTGACAACGTTAAGTAATGGTAAAAACTGCAAACAACAAGGAAAGGAGCAGCTGAATGGAAAATAATTGTTTATTTTTCTTGGAATATTATTTAAGGTTTATGCAAGTTGATAATTAAATTAAAATTACGTAGCAAGAGAAAAACCGGAAGACCCAGGTTGTTTGTTTTAAAAATTGGAAGAGTTCTTAAGCTGACGTGGCTGGAATCCAAATGGTGTAAAGCAGAAAAGCCAACGTTCCAGCCAGGCGGTGCTTTTCGATCAAAACAAGGTAAAAACTCTTCCCTGTCAGCTGTTGTGATTGATGGCAGTTTTATGTTTCAGATCCAGAAGAGGTGTAAATTTTCTTCAACTGGGAAAGAAATTGATTATTTTATAATGGGTCTCGGCCACATTCGTTTTCTGTCTACCACGTAAATGGAGTTCAAAAACAATAATGGGTTTATTCACTAAACGGCCCGAAGTTCTGCATGAATAGCTTTTTTTTTTTTAATAGCATTTCCTGAAGTCTCAGGTGAAATTTGTGTTGTTGTTGTTGTGCTGACTGAAAAGAGATGGCTTCCTCGTGCTTAACTACTGAAGGCGCTTGTATAAGCTTTCCTTGGATGACGGTATCTAGGCAACCAAGACCAAAGGCTAAATAACGGATCGGGAGGGTCATGGGAAACTAAGCCTGCCGTCGTCGGTATCGTGTTTATGTTTCGAATTGCCAACGTCACGCTCTTCCGGCGGGCGCTTGCACAAATGGGGGCGGGACGGAGTTATACGATTTCCTGTAAGAAGTGGCAGTCAGCTGGCCCACAATGCATGTCAATTATGCAAATAATAGAACAATTCCGGGCGACTGTGGCTACACCTGGTGCTGACGGGTGACAACTGCTGTAATGAGGCTCGTCTGGAGGAATTCGGGATCGATGTTGTGCGATGAATTGGACTACTTCTCCCCCCTTCGGAGCTACAGGTCGCTTGCTTTTGCACGCTCGCAGGCAGAAAGCTTTCGTTGGTTGCCGGCGAGCGGTGCTGCTCGCTTCCCAGCATGCTTCGCATCGATTGCGAGCGTCCCTGCCTTCTGATTGGTCAGTTGACTTGCCTGGGATTCAGAACTTGGAAGCCGTTATTGAATCCAGCCGAATTGGGTAGCATTGCAATATCCGGTTAAGGAATTGGATGAAATAGCAAAGGGACTGGCACAAGGAGAAAGGAAGAAAATTGCGCGTGTAACAGCAAGAAGAAGATTGGATAACAAAATGGTTGTATTCTAACTTGTACGGATGCAGGTGTGCAACAGCCCTGTCTCCCTCGCCGAAAGCTGTTTGCTATCCTTAGGGTACATTTACTTAATGACCTCTCAGCTAGTAGATGTACATGTACTATGAAGTTTCAGTATGTCTGTTCACACATAACCAAACAAATGAGACTTCAGAAGTTACAGGTAAACTGCTCTGTAGGAAGAATTGTGTATCTTATTGTCACGGACTAATATGAATGCACGCATTTTACCGAACGATAGCTATCAGGTACGTTGTTACCAGGGCAACGACACTTCTGCACTCCACTAGCAACTAAGTTCTATTAAGTTGCTAAAATGCGTTGTAAAATCGTTGCATAATTAAGTTCTAATTTCACAAAAGTTTCTTCCATTGTTTGGCTAACATCGTGCGAAAGAACAAGTTGAACGACGTGTCGCTGTTATCAAGAAAACCCCCAAAGATCTTAAATATCCGCACGAAAATTCCGGTTTCAAGATGGCGACCATTTGGAGTTTTCAATTAGTAAACAAAACAATCGAATGCTGGTGTTTAGAAATCAGCCGACATCTGCTGCTATAGTAGAAATTTTTTTTAAAGCTACGCCACTTACACCACAATCCAACTCTTAAAGCTGCCACGATCTTTGTCTCTACGCTTGCTGCCATGTCTGAATGTCGATACAACCATCGTGTGATAGTTCGCAAACCGAACACTTGGCTAAAGGAAAGAAACGATGACACGAGTTTAACATTGCTTCAAGTAAAACCAGCCGGCGACATTATGGTGCATAAATGAAATTTGATAGCAGCATTTTTTTTTTTTTCAAATGGGAAGATTTTTTACTTTCTTTTTGTGTATTCTGAAAACATAAACGTTAGTTTTCTGTGGATTCAGAAGGCACCGCGTAAAAAAAACAAATTTGAACGCCATGTATTCACAACCCCAAATTTATCCGCAAAGGAAAGATTATCTTCACAGCCATGTGAAAAATATATTTTAAGCTCCGTGGCTTCACAAGTAAGGCATCCATCGTGAAAATAAGACCGTCATTCATATCTGGCACACTGTTGGCGTTTTTATGAAAACAAAAGATATACGGGAGTAACTGTTAATGACGCATGAGTTTCACGAATGGGGAGGCATGAGTTTTACGAATTTGCAACCTCTGCTCAAAATGCAAAAACTGATTGTTAAAACTCTGGCTTTTCGGAAAATTGGGTCTCCCTCAGTGCCACTCTTCCGCGAATTAAATATTCTCCCGCTGAGATCTGCATATATTCACAAAATTGTTTGCTATTACCATAAGGCATCATTACGTCATCCAGTTGCTAACTATCATTTTACTCGTGCTATAGTTTGTTCCACATTATGTTTTCAGGAAACTGACTGGATGACGACACGTTTCCTTCCATTAAGAGTGCAAAAACATGTGGATATCACTCTTGTCGACTCTACACGGTTACTGTTTGAATCCACGAGTGGGTTTTTAACGTGTTTTTGCACTCGTAGTGGAAGGAAACGTGGCGTCGTATACAGGGTGTAACAATGTCCAAACTTAGGTGACTAATTCCTTAGGTCAAACTAAGAATATAATTCATATAAACCATTGACCATACACGTCTTGTTCTTTGGTTATCGCATGAATTAAGAACCCAAATTCCAACTCCGCCTCCCCAACTCCACCCACGTTCTGGCTATTGCAAAAACAAATCAGAATAGGAAGGTAGTGAATGAAGACAATGAACTGAAGGTACAGAACAAACTGTTAAGAATCAAAATCAGACTAAAGAAAAAATATCTCTATTGCCAAACAATTTGTCCTGGAGGGAAAGCAACAATTGTTCGAAAACTTCGTTAGTCGGTGTTAATGTAGGACTGATATACCATAGAGGTTTTAATAACGCGAAGTATTAAACGCGAACATCAGTTCTGCACAGGTCGAAACTAAAATAAGAAAGCATTGTGAAATACGAAAAGGCCGATAACAGTACTACTGGGTCAAAGGGAATCACTTAACACTGCACGAACGTGCAGCAGCTGGATTATTGGTCTGGTGCTGTCGGAATCTGTTGACCATTTCTTACTACAGTGTTGGAGGTTTGTGTCGATTTAATAGTCCAGCTACTGTACGTTCGGTGATATTATGACGAGTCCTTGTCAGCAATGCGAGATGGTTCACAATAATTCGTCAAAAATCCTTCCCTGGGCGTTAGAGCAGGTTTGCAAGTGCCCTGCAGACGACGTTAATTCCATGAAGTGCTGGAGTAGTTCGTAAAAATAAAAAAATAAATATAAAAATGTTATTGTTTCCCAAAGACACCTGGTTCCTGTGTGTGGTTGTGGGAATAGCAGTTACAGTAATTGTTCAAAGTTTCTTCCCTGAACATTAATGCAGGTTTGACACCGTCGAGCCAATGAGTTTCGGACATGTTCGAAAATCCAACGGTGGTTTTCTTTTTGCAATAGCCAGAGCGTAGGAGGAAGTGGGGAGGCGGAGCTGGAATTTGGGTTCTTAATTCATGCGATAACCAAAGAATAAGATATTTTTGGCCAAATGTTTATATGAATTATATTCTTAGTTTAACCTAAGGAATTAGTCACCTAAGTTTGGACACGACCTTTTGTTACACCCTGTATACAGTCAGTTTCCTGCAAACATAATGTGAAACAAACTATATAAGACTTCATATAGTGATCACACAGAGGCTGGTCATAAATATTTAACATACATTGCCCCAAAAATATATAACCAACTACCACAGGACATAAGAAAGAGTGTTATTGTGTGCGCAGCGTATTTTGAGTCCTGCAGGTATTTTATGATCGGCCACGTCTTCCTGGAGGGAGCGGTTTTAATCGACGGCCGCCATTGTTTTTGTAACCATCTTGGATATCAACAAGGCACTCTGCTACCAAAAACATACAATCGTTTATCTGTGTTCGTTCTGGGGCGAACTCAAGATAGGCCGCGGACGCTATAGTGTGCACAGATTTGGCAAAGACCTCCGATCACGGCTGCTTGGTATGGACGAAGTGGAAAGTCTTACCAAAGTCTTGAAATAGGTGCTTTCATTAAAAATAATTCTTGTATTATTATATAATGTTTCTCATTACCGAGGTTTTCCCAGCTGCCCAGCGCACGAGTGTTTCACTCAAGCAGAACTTTTGTTCCAAATGGTTTTTCTATATTTTTACTTGTATATTTGTATACTCACGTATTTTAAAACTTATGCAGATTGAATGTTGGTATCTCCCTGAAAGCTACCATATCTATTGCGTAATTTGTATTCACCATGCGAACAATAAACTTCATTTCACTTCACTTCGCGAGTTGCAGGCATTAGTTTATACAGGGTGTAGCAGAAAGGACGGAAAACCCTTGGCAATCAAAGATGGTTAATGTTAGGATAATGAAACTTTGCGTGGTATGTAGGCGAATGGGGAGCCAACTAACCATGAATCGATCACTGACCTTGACGCATATTTTCAAGATCATCGTGATGCTAACTTTTTAACTATGCTTCGTAGAACCCCAGAGTAAATTAGAAACTTGTAGACAGTGTCAAGGCATGGCCAATGCAAAAAAAAAAAAACAGAACGAAATTCGGTACGTTAGTTTAGGAGTTACGGGAATTACAAGCATCATTCTATTGTGCTGGCAGAGTGGCTTTCCTGCCAAACAGTTCTGTCAGGCTCTTTCGTACACCATGCATTGTATTGGTAGGTAATGGTGTTGGCAGCATACGCAAATTGGCATAATTCATTAACCGTGATCAGCTCTGAAACAAAATCAGAAATGTTAACCTGAGGGAGGAACAACATTAGTTTCATTTCTAGACTACCACGGTGACAAAACTATGCCAACTTGCATAAGATGCTGTAGTTTGCAGCATCATTCTGTTTATACGTGTAATGTAGTAGGTTGTGTTAAGCTAGTGTCGAGTCATCAGTATGTCAGTTGCTGTTTGTTTCCAAGTATGCTTCATGTACTTTGAGGACCACTGGACTTAAGTTTACACTCACTGTTTAGCAGGAAAGCCATTCGGTCAGCACAACAAAATGATGCTTGCAATTTTCGTAACTCCTAAACTAGCGTACCGAATTTCGTTCTGTTTTTTTTTTTTTTGCAATGGCCATGCCTTGCCAATGTCTACAAGTTTCTAATTTAAACTGGGGTTCTACGAAGCATGGTTAAAAAATTAGCATCATGATGACCTTGAAAATATGCGTCAAGGTCAGTGATCGATTCATGGTTAGTTGGCCACCCGTTCGCTACGTACCATGCAAAGTTTCATTATCCTAGCATTAACCATCTTTGATTGCCAAGGGTGGCCCTTCCTTTCTGCCCCACCCTGTATAGGAACACCACGAAACAACCGTGTTGAAATGATCAAAGTATCCTGGTCAGCGTTATTCCTCACGAACAATATTTTTACTAGAATCGGTTTTGTTGGTTTCAAAATAACTATCGAAAATGCAGTGCCCATTTTCTCTTGATATTTTTGTTTAGCCTGAAACGGTTTTTTGTTTGGCACCTACCCAAAGGTTCTACCCGAAATTAGTACTGATTTCTTTTTAAACGTTTTAATACAAGGGAGGTCTAGGGGAATTCGCAGCAACTCTTGGCTAAATTTCGCGAGTGGCTTACACGCTTGTTTTTCGGTCGGAGAGTTTTAATAATGGAACATCACTGCCCTCCTGACGCCCGATCGACAATAATGGCGTGGAGACGGGACACAAGTAGACGATTCCTTGGGTTGTAAAAATGCTACTTACGGCTCGAACCAAGATGGAGAGGATGCCCGCTGTTCTACGAGAGTTAGAGACTCTAAGAAGACGAGGAGGTTAGATACGATGGCGATAATTCAATAATGTCACGTGGGGAGACCGTGAGAGGCAAGGTTATGGTCTCGACAAGAGATTGAACGCTGCACCAAAAGAACACGAACAAAAAAAAATATATATACGACTTTTAGCCAAATACACGTCGCTGTGTCTAAAAGCCATTTTCTGGCAGTGAAAAGCACTTTCGGTTTCCTGCTGGTTGCTCTTTGGTCGGCGTAAGGCTTAAACGATCGCTGTAAAAGCTTCTAATCCCAGGCAGCGCCCTAGAAAGGCGGTTGGCCCCGGGCACCCAACTATTGGACTTCCACTGCCGAGTCCCTCGGCCCCCCCCCCCCCCGACTCCTCCGCCCCACCCGTTCAAAATACGAAGCCCGCTTTCGGTACGTACGCAAGAAAATGCGCCGAGGAACATTTTAATTGCTAATAGAGGTCGGTTCCGTAGATTAAGAGCGACAACACAACGACAGATTACGGCCTGCGGGAACGACAGACAACCAAATTGCGTTGCTTCCAGAAACGCACAAGGAAGGAACTCGCAAAAAAAAAATTCTCATCCGTACACGAGTAACTTGGCTGCTTTTTTTTATTCTATTTTTTTTTTTGGGCAAATGCAAGAAAACGAGAGAATTCAATCGATTCTGCAGCCAGTCGTCCCTTTTAAATTTGTGTTTTTCTTTTAAGTTAAAAAAAAGAAAATGGAAAAACAGAAGAAGCAAGCAGCCAGCAGACGGGTTTTAAATTGGGTAATACCAGTGAGTCACCTTGAAGATTTGAAAAGATGTGAAAGGAAATAGCCGAGTTAAAGGAATTAAAAAAAAAAAGGCAACAAAAAAAAACCAAACAAGACGAATGAATAAAGATGGTTTAAAAAATTGTCCCTTTTTTGATAAATGCTTGAAAGTGAAGGGAAAAGAATGGAAGGAGCAGAAATTGAAAAATAAGAAAAAATAAATTAAAATATCGATGATGAATACGCCGCGACTAAATTAAGCTTGTAACACACTACTCCGTTCCGTTTCGTCCCGTTCCGACGACTGACGACAACGGGTGGTCCAGTACACATTGCTTCCACCACGAACCGTTTCAGTCAGTTCTAATGAGCTTTTAAATTTGATCTCGCCCAAATTGGCAGCGTAAATGAAGAAGGACTTGTAGTTACCTTAAGAAGGTAACTAAAGAAGGTAACTAACTACCTTAAGAAGGTCACTAAATAGTAAGTCGTAGTAAATTATGTATTAATTCTTTACGCTCGGATGTGAGAATATTTAACTCCAGAAGGCCACTGAAATAGGTTCGCATCTGTATTTAGTAGGGGAAAGGTGTTGTGCGCAGACGCGAGACGAACGACGACGGCCGTCGACTGATGGAAGGTGCCTACACTTCTCCGATGCGATCAGTTTTTGACTGAATGGATTCTAACTCGACATTCCCGTCCGTCACCGACGGGTCGTCACGGAACGGAACGGAGTAGTATACGCAGCTCATTTAATTTAAATGCTTTTAATCCAAACAGAAATTTGATGGCCTGCGACGTGACGTGACGGAACGGAGTAGTGAGCTACAAGCTTTAAAATTTTGTGTGTTTGTTGTGAGTGTGTTTGTCACTCTTAAACAATACAACCTTCACAATTTTGTTCCGATTTGTTGAAATTCCTCGACAAGGCGGGGTTTGGTTCAACAAACTCGCAGATGAAATTCATACCAGAAATATTTTAGAGTTAGGGGGCCGAAATTTGAGGTAGATAGAGCTCTGGGCAGAAATCGTACAGAAGTGGAGCAGAAAGGTAGAAATTGTCAGCATTGGTTGAACGGTGTTGTTGTTAAACGGTGAATAATTGGTTGGTCAAATCCCACACTTGAATGGCACGCAGAACCTGCCCGGTACGCCGAGTGTGGTGATGATGCCCTCAGGCCAACTCTAGCATACACCACACATTCCACAAACCTGAAAAGCTCCACGTCTCGTTAGATGAGAGGACGTACGGATTGTCAATTTGTTTGTTCCACCCTCGTCCCAATTGAATTCGTCAAACGGCAGGTTTGGTCCAAGTAGAGATTTTAATTAATCTTCAGTAAACATTCTTTGACATTGTGTTGCGTTTTTCCTCTCAACCTCGTCTGTTGGCATACCTTCTTCTCCCCAATACCTTCAACAATTTGGGTGATGTGTCAAGGGAACTCCGCTTGCTAATGATAACGAATAGTTCAGATTCAGTTTCGAGTAAACTCGAGTTGACGGCGGATGAATCCTACCCATCAATTACGAACTCTAAACCAACTCACGACTCGCTGTTGTATCAGTGCATCCTGCAGGCTTTCTCTATTCGTTCTTGAGTTGTGTCATTAAATCCATCCCAACGGTGTTAGGGCTAACCCTAAATCAAAATGGTAGCCCAGCAAACTTAAGCCAAGCTGCATGAAGACTCTCTTGGAGAGAGGTGGGGGGGGGGGGGGATGTTCCCCTATGAAAAACAACATAAAAGAGATAAAAAGAGGTGGATATAGTGTGATCGAGGGAGACGCAACACTATATAAAATCTACCCCAAAACGAAAGTCGTGATATCAAAAGCCAAGCTCTTTCGCCAAGCTAATCCCACCGAGTTCGAAGGTTAAATGAAATATATGAAAATTGCTTACTGCGCAATTTTCAATTATTGCATTTAACGTTAGAAGTATTAGTCGGTGGGATTAGCTTGGTAAAAGAGCTTGGCGTTTGATATCACGACTTCGCACGGCCGAAAAGCTTGGCGGGAATCCTTAACAAGTTTTGTTTTGGGGTAGATATCAGATATTTTCGGTCCAAATTGATGAAATCCATTTTTTTTCCTTAGCAATTATGGGATGGAAACACCAATCTGGTTATCTGGTCCATTTTTTGGGCGGGGGCTTACGTTAGAGTTTGAGGACAGCAGTAATGTTTTTTTTTTTTCAAATAATTAGGATTTATTATTAGTGCTGAAGTATCTCTTTGCAAAAGCACGGATTTATTTAATATTCAGTTTGGCATTGTTGCATAAAAATAATGTTTAAAACAATCTAAAACAATCAATCGATTTGATTTCAATCATATGAAAAGGGCACATCTGCAGAGCAATACCTGTAAAATGAGCTAAGAACCAGCTTTATTCACAGCATGAAAGAATTTACTTTCGTGATACAAAAACAAGCGTTAGTAGTACGTAGTAAGTAATTAGGTAAATATCAACGCTATTCACGTCGTATTCTCAACAAGAAAACGGTAAGCTGTGTCCTTAATAGTGACTTTTACGTTATCAGGCGACCAAAGTCTCCTGATTAAACAAGTTTCAACCTTTTCTGTCGCATTGTTATTTATCCTCACATACCTGAAAACAGCCAAACTGTCTAGCTGTAAAGACACTACATGTCTAGTGGTCGCCATGTTCATATATATTTTATCTGGATGTTATCGTTTATCTTGGCGGGCGACACACTAGCGTGTGTCTTGCTAATTGTAATGAAGCATGTTAGTGAATATGAAGAAGAAAAATACGACCGCAGTGTTAATATCGGTCGACAAGAGTGGAACAGCAGAAGGTGCATTGTTGTCTCAACAGGGTGTTACAGCTTAAAGTGTCTTCAACCATGAAGTGTGAGGTGCTAAGGGAGTGAACGGTAAGTTTCAAGGCAAGCTCAATTCCTATTCACTCCTTACTGCTTAGCTAGGGGACTAAGCACATAGCATCACATATTAGGTATCGGCATCAAGGTTTCCACTCGAACCGTCCCTACGTTTAGAACCAGAGCTCCAACTTGCAGGGTACCTCTCCAACTAACTCGAGCCCTTCAATCCAGCAGCTTTTATACACCTGCGAGAACTATAGGATCCAACCTTAAGGCTTTACGTCACGTGACAGGCTAGTAGGTGCGAGCCGGTTCTAACTGGTTGAATAGTGGAGCAGGCTCGCTACCCGGCTGTTTGCGATCTTTCAATTTCCGTGTTTCCACGGTAATTGGGAGGGAGCACAAGCAGCTCATGTAACAGCAAGGTGCACCGCGAGTATTGGCTCGTGTTGCGTTTTACTGCTCATAAATAGCTGTAAATGTGATGGGGCTTGGACACACCACCCCCACAGAAATCGCGTAGTTTTTTTCTTTCCGGTAAATATAGAAAATAAATTATGGTATTATAACATATCTCTCTCGGCCGAGTACTCGGTTATATGACTAGTACTTTAAAATGCTTTAAAACTGTTCAAACTTAAAATTTGACAAAATGATGGACCTCAATTTTGGAACTGCAAGGCAGGTAATGAAAAATATTGCGTAAATAATGCTGGGAAATATTAGAAAATGTAAACGTTTTTGAGAATTTTCTGTATATAGAACCAGTTTTGGACGCTTATTTTTATTACGTGTCCGACCACCAACCCTGTTCGAGATGCTTACTGTTCTTTGCTGAAACTTTCTTTTTCTTTCTTAAAAATAAAGTAGATTTTCTGAAAATAAAGTTCAGTTCTCTGATAGACGAATCAAGTGCCAAGGAGGTGATTCAATTTGACATGAAAGGCATGCTTGAGCTGTATACGCAATATCACGACGTCAAATAACAAATAAGTTACTCGTAAATAAACATGACGCTGAAGTGAATTTAGTCGCAATCTGTTTTTTTCTTCTTTGAATTGAGCACATGTCTTTGTCGTTTTCTTCAATTCTCCGCTCCGTTGCAATCTACTGTCTTTTTTTTTTTTTCCCTTTTAACTTACGATGCGCCATTTTCAATATGGCCGTCGTCCTGGAACGGGGGAAAAAAAAGACATTCTTCGCACTATTTCTTTCTTATCGTCGTCAATATTCTTTCTAAGACGCTCCATCGCATTTCTGTTTGCCCGCACACAAAACATGCAACTGGTTGCACACTGAACGCCCCTCTCACTTGCTTCAATTCCCCCATTTTTTTTATGGCATCCCTCTTCCTTTCCCATCCCATCACTTTTTCCTCCTTCCTCCCCTTCTTCCCATTTTTTTTCCCCCATGAAAGTTTCCTTTCACGAGCCGACTCCTGGGCATCGCCCACCAAACATAATTTTCGAGCTCAAATTGTAGTCTAATAGAACACTTAAGGCAACGGCTTTCGGGGAAAATCAATGTGCTACAACTGTAGGCTCTCATCTTGGGAAACAAATTTCTGTTTTTTTTTTTTTTTTTACCGTTTGTTCAGACAAAAGCTACTTTTTAGAAACGCTGCCATTTTTCAAGAAGCTATGTCTGAAAGAAATTCGCCGCAATGCACATATCTTCTACGGTGACAGATTTGGATTCGTTTGTTTTTTCTTCCTTAAACATTTTAGTAAAGGGCTCTTGAACGCGGATGGTTTAACCATGCGCAATGGCTGTTTGCCGTGACGTCACCATGAGTTAGCTAATGACG
>JAHWFP010234585.1:1757-31755 GCA_023313725.1 Lithobius niger | reverse complement strand
GTATTATCACCCATAATTCGCGTGAACGCTCCTTTTTTCTGTTGGTTGTTATATTGATTTGCGAATCCTCTAATAGCCAAAAATGGACATGCTTACATTTTTGAAAGATGGGAATCTGTTCTTTCCATCAATACTAACCAAAATTGCTTAACTTAGGTAGTCTTACACCCATTTACCGGTGAAAAGGTAATGGCCTAGCAGAGAAAGCGTATGGTGATTTCCGAATGCAAAGTGCTCTTGCTAGCCATCTAATTGCACGAAATGGACATGCTTAGCATTTTCTGAAAAGTAGGATCCGTTCTTTCCACCAATGCTAACCAAAATTGTTTAACTTACATGGGAACCGTTTTACATCCATTTAAAGGTGAAGAGGTAATGGCGTAGCAGCGAAAGCGTATGGTGATTTTCGAATTCAAAATGATCATGCTAGCCCTCTAATTGCCCGAAATGGACATGCTTAGGATTTTCTGAAAGGTAGGGATCTATTCTTTCGTTCAATCCTAACCGAAGTTATTTAGCTTAGATGCAAATACAAATAAGAGCATTACAATGGCACTCCGAAATTGAAACTAGGCGCTACACCAATTATGGCTACACTTTTAAACAGGCGTAGGACAGTCCCTATATCTAAGCTTAAAACAATTTTGGTTAGGATTGATGGAAAGAATAGATCCCTCACCTTTCAGAAAATCCTAAGTATGTTCATTTCGGGCAGTTAGAGGGCAGCAAGAGCACTTTGAATTCGAAACTCATCATAGGCTTATGCTGCTACGCCATTACCTCTTCACCTTTAAATGGGTGTAGGACGGTCCCTATCTAAGTTAAACAGTTTTGGTTCGGATTGATGGAAAGAACAGTTACAACCTTTCAGAAAATCTAAGCATGTCTATTTCTGGCTATTAGAGGATTAGCAAGAGCACGAAAATCAGGTTTAAACAACCAAGTTTAAAAAGGAGCCTTCACGCGAATTAGGATGATAATACGATTTTGCGGTTCAAGAGTTGCTTTTACATAAATTGTGTGTTGAACGTTTTTGCTTCACATTATGCTTTTGATTTATTGACGGTTTAGGATTTACAGCCAAATAACCTTTGGGGGGGGGGGGGATCAAGTCCCCCCCACTGGGGTGGGGTGTGAACTTGATGTCATATCTTTATTTTTCCAGTTACCCTTCGTGTGCATCCATACCAAATTCAATGCTTTTCACACAAAGTGAACAATGCCTGCAATTTTCGCATTATTTCCATTACAGCATATACTAAGCACTAATCATGAGTAGCACTTCCGGTAGGTACTTCCGGTTGTGTTTGGTATCGTTCGAAAGGAAATTTCAAGAGGAACAATAAAGGCACGGGTTAATTTTGCTAACTGTGGAAGGGAATTCAAAGGGTCATAGTCTGACGTCATTTTGAAAAATGGCGTCTTTTCACTAACACATTAGTAGCACTTCCGGTAGTTACTTCCGGTTATGTGTGGTATCATTGGAAAGGAAATTTCAAGAGGAACAATAAAGTTAGGGAAATAATTTTTTAATTCTAAAAGGGAATTCAATATGTCAATAAATAACAGTGAAAGTGTCGAATTTGGACGCCATTTTGAAAAAATGGCGGCTTTCCACCAACAATATTTTGGTAGACTTTTGATATGTTGTATTTATGACAGTTTTCAAGAGGGAATGCCGTTGGTTTCATCTTTGTACTAATTACTTCTAGGTGAAATCGTAAATCCAGGCGCCTACAATTATACAGATACCGTTGGCAACCAATTAAAAATCTGTGTTGCCTGGAAAGGAGAACATCTGTCCTTGCTTCGCCCAAGCCATTTGCTTTACAAAGCGTCGCTTTGCTTTCGTTGATTCAGAATTGAGCGAACGAATTCAAGCCCGCCGTTGTATGCTAATAATTCTGTGTTTCACCATTTTCCAACCATGCCAGATCCCAATGCGCCCGCGGCCTTTGTGCTAATGCCCTGCATTAACGCATTATTGACCCGTATTCCGTATTCTGTTACCTCCTTCCTTCACTGCCGGTCGGCCGCAGAATAAACACCGCTTGAGGTAAATAGGAATTTTATTCCATTCTCTCGCGTTTGCGAATGGTGGGAGTGTGAACAAATAGCACCCCAAACGAGCAGCGCTATTTTTAGAAATTCTTTCTCGTAGTAGTTAATTCAGTGTTCCCTAACCTTATGACTTCATTAAAGCTGCATGCAAGCGCGAGGATTAGGCAAGGGACTACGCGATAGGTAATTATTGTGTGTGCAGCGTATCCGGTGTCCTGCGGTATTTTATGAGCGGCTACGTCTTCCTGGAGGGGACGGCTTTAATCGACGGCCGCCATTGTTTTTGTAACCATCTAGGATATCAACAAGGCTCTCTGCTACCGAAAACATACAATCGATTATCTGTGTTCGTTCGGGGGAGAACTCGAGATAGGCCGCGGACACTTTAGAACTATACTATTTCAGGATAGTGTTCAAAAGCTCAAGATGAAATTCCTTGATTTTTTCCATGTTTTCCAGACCAATACTGCAATTTTTCCCTGATTTTTTCGTCGGTGGAAGGAGGTACATTACAGGACGAGACGAACGAATATTTTTTTTTCAACATTTCACTCAAATCGCATTACTCAATCACACTGCTTTGCCGAATCAAAAATTGCACCGCCCTAACAGGTATTGGTAAAGAGTAGGAATGCCATGATCTAAACGAAACTAGAAACGCACTTAAAACGTAACGTCCAATATTACTTAGGCCTAGGGAGTTTTTGCTTTATCAGAAATTAAACGAAAAGAACATGACAGTTTTAATTGTAATAAAGTGAAGGTTTTAGAAGTAAAGTATAAAATAATAATTAGCTATTCTTATACAGAGGAAAAAGACTTTCCGAAAAATGTTGAAATTCCCTGACTTTCAGTATATTTTTATCAAAGTCCCTGACTTTTCCCTGACTTTTCCCTGACTTTTCCAGACTTGATAAATTCCCTGAATTTTCCAGGTTTTCCAAGTTATCCAGAAAACTTCGGAATTTCTTAGTGAGAGCAGAGAAGGTACTGTTCCAAGATGCCCACTGGCTGGCACAAATCCCACAACAACATATAAAAACGAGCAAATATAAATTTTCAGTCCTAACATGCAAACCTTGATCACAATAAACCATGTTGGAAACCATGGCCGTGTTGTTGGCTGCAGCAGAGTGTTGCTGCCTGTCGTTTTAGTTTTGTGTGTTTTTATTGTGATTAAGGTCCGCATATTATTATATGTGGGATGTGTGCCAGCCAGTGGGCATCTTGGAACAGTACCAGGTTATCCAGGCAGAACGCCACCCTGTATTTGAGTAATTAGGCCCATAATTTGCGTTACCAGTCTACCACTTTTTCACCTGGCTATGATTGCTCACTTTTTTCGAGGAGAGCCCTCACAAAGCACACGGTGCACAATGCACAATGGAAGTTTCTTTTTTTTATCCTTTTGTGGTTGGTGGCCCTTTGCCACTTGGCTGCAATGAAATGGTTAAAAACACTGAATATAACATAAAAGTCGTGGCCAGTGCTAAGATTATTATCATTGTCATGAAGCAGCAAAATTGTCCCTCTCATCAACTACAGTGGGCCAGATTACCCTACAATAGTCAAATACTGGCATATTATAAAAGCTCCCCTTGAAAACCTGACATCATTTACTTTGAAAATTCGTATTCCCTTCTTTCACCTTCCATCGGCTTATATTTTTCACAGTAAAAGATATTTTTCTCACAATATCTATGCAAATTTATGCAACTGACTGTCGAAAATATGCGTAGAGATAGTGAGAAGAATATCTTTTACTGTGAAATAAACGTACGAAGCAGCTAGCTGATTTTTGCCAGTTTTAGCCGGTAATAACCGGAAAAAAAAACTGTTAAAAACATGTTTTTGTCACTGTAGTTTTTGCCGGCAAAAACCCAACCTTTTTTGTGTTCGGCTCCCTTACTAAAAGCACCAAGGGGCAACCGACAAATCTGAGGAGGATAAAGCTTCTCACACCGTTCCGACGACGAAGAGAGCCTCCAGGGCCATCGTAGTTAGCGACTGACTGCAACGGATGGCCCAGCACACAATGCCTCCGTCGCTAACTATACGGTCGGCTCTCTTCGTCGTCGGAACGGAACGGAACGGAACGGTCAGCTTTAGGGTACGAGTGGAGCACAATTTATCGTTTACCATATTAAAACAGTACAATCGGCAGCTTGTTGTGATATTAATGCACGCGCAGAGGTTAAATGAGAAAGTTGCAAATACCAGAACTGCGGAAAATTAAGCCATTCACTAAATTTGTCATTCAGAATTTATGACTGAGATTGTGAAATAAAACTAAAAAAGACACGCTGAAAAATTAGCAGAGACTGCTGAATGACCATAACCTATACGGCGAATCGCTAGTTGCACTCAACGGATAATTTCAGATTAAAACTGCTGTCAGCTGCACTCAAGTGCACTCAGGTGGTCAGCTGCACTCGGGCTGGTCCAATAAATCTGAGAAAACTGTTACCAAATTAGCGTATTGTTAGGTACCTGTGGGAGGGCTTTGGGACTTACCAAACTTGAACATGGTGGGACCATTGCTAAAGGTGACATCTATGCTGTGTATAACATGTTGAAAATATCCACCACATTGTGGATGATGCTAACGGAATCAAGTCCTGTAAAGGGAACCAACTGAAAAAAGAAATCAGAATTCAGATGGAAGCCAATACCATCAGTGTTTATAAAATGCGTCGTATGAACACCATAAAGAATTTTAGCAACGTGAAACAGTGGTGCAAATGGTTTACAAACCTTTCTGTTAATACAATCTGACGTTTTGGTCCCATGATCTTACTTTCAAGATGGCGGGTCTGGTGATACCAGCAGCACTACGCTGATCCCGTTTTTAATATAAGATTGGCTTTTATTGTAAGTATCCTTGCGGAAATTTGTCTTTTCTCACTTTGTTGTTGTCCCCATTACATTTGTATTTCGTTTTCTAGGTAACCAAGCCCGGCAATATATACTGGTCAACAATTAAATTGTGTTTTGACTTGTCCTGTTGGGTATTGACCTGTCAGCGAGTTTCGGCAGTGAGTTCCAAGTAGATCTAACTGGGGTGGCTTTAGGATGTTTATCGTTTCCACGCAAGAGACGACACGCAAGAAGGTGGAAACGATGTTTATCGTTTCCATCTTCTTTTTACGATTTTACGTACGTGCTCAGTTGTGAACCTTTACTCATTTGTGGTTGTAGTTTAATTATCTTACGCACGAACCGTAGATTGAGTATACGTGTAACTTTGGCAGTTCTCAGTTAGAAATGTGGGGGGCCGCGCTTAGCGTGGGAATGATAAACCTTCTAAACGCTCCCCAGTCAGATCAACCCGAAACTCACTGCCGAAAAATACGGGCGTAAACATAGGTGAGAGCATCCTGCGCATTAATGACGTTCCAGTGAATACTGTTTTCCTATGGAAATCAATTTAAGATATCTTTTTATGCAGATAAGGTTGTTAATAATTGTTTTTGTAAAAAAAAAAAGTCACCCATCAACCCTCGATACAGTAATAAGTTCAACCACCCACTACGTGCAGTTGACCCACTGTGAGCAGTTAATCCAATACAAGTGCAGCACAGCAAGCTCATTTTAGAAATTACTGAATGCAGCTCACCAACCGCCACTCATATAGCTAAGAACACACACGATAACTTGAATAGAAACTGACTTTAATACGAAAATAAAATAAAAAAGACGTCAGTATCATGGAATCTTCAACAACATTCCTATTAGAGGGAAGTTTCTAAACCAACGGAACATTCTTAAAATCTTGAATTGCAAGTGCCTTGCAATTGTGATGGAATTTATAAGTTTCTGAAAGTTTGTCTCCAAACCAAACTACTAGGTGAGCTACTAATATTTTATAGAATTCCCCTATTTCTAATCCCTCCCCGGTCTTGTTGTGTCGCCAAATCAGGGCGCATGTCAATTGAATTGGGTTCCCCTGGTGACGCTCATGTGAAATGCATGTGTGTCCTGCTGCTGACTGGCACCAATTGGAGGCGGGAATTGAAGGGGAGAAATAGAAACATGGCCAAGACTCAAGGAATTCAGCCGACCGCAATTAGGAGTAGCTGCCCCTGGCTGAGAAACGGGAGGCTGCACGTCAAGCACCGAAGCCATGTAACAAAACGAGCTGCTCTCTCCCGCTAGTTTCTACTCTTGTCGCTGCGTGGCGCCGTTGGCTGACAACTTTCTGCTTTTCACTTAAGCGCAGAAATGCGCCGTGTAATCCTGATTAATAATTTTTTTTTTAATCGCCTGCGTTGGGAATTAAATTTTGAAGTTAAATGCGCCTTTTTACCTCCTGACTGCACCACCGTTGAATCTTCGAGCAATATGAAGAAAATAGCGGTAAATTAAAAATGGAACAACACTATTCGCATCAGTGCCGCAATTTTCATAACTAAAACCAGATCACGTGACCCACATCAGCCTATAGGATGACATCACAACAGCAATGGCTCCATTGTATTCCATCCCTCAACATTTGTGGCAATCCGAACGTTCTCGAAGACTAGAGTTCATAAACGTAAGCTGGGCTGTGACTAATACTCTCGACTGTGTAAAATTTTTTTTCTTTTAATGCTAAGTGTGTTGTGGGTGCCTGGAACCTTCTTCCAGGCGATAAGTTGAAGCTCCTCTTATTAATACCTTTAGACATAGTTTCTACAGAACGAGATAACCACAACCATATTTTATATCGCTCTTGAACAGGTTTTCAACCGAATCGTAAGGAGGATTTTGTATCGTGAACTCGTTATCGCTGTCATGTTTAGTGTTGTTTATATCCTGTTTTTAATCCAGTTTTTGACGCAGATAATTTATTGTAGCATTGGTCACCGAGTTTTCTGTAAGTCACTGTGACTTAAAGAGGGATTACCACCAAATGACAAGCTGTAGCACCTATAGCCATTTACCGCTACCAAATTCTGTCTAGCCCTTATTTTCAACGTGCGAAGGAACACGCAAATAAATTTCTTTTTATGAACCATACAAGTCACGTTCCTCCGTAATTATGGAGTGTAAAGTTGATGCGCCCATATGCACCAGGAAGAAAGCGGTAAAGTTAAGCATGACGACATCACGGACGCTTTTGTCTTTATATCGACCGTTTTGGAACGCAGATTTTGAACCGCGAAATGGGCACCATCTACTTTGAACGCTTGCTCCCTGGTTCACGTGGACGCACCATCTTTACACTCAATAATCAAGGACGCACGTGGCTTGTTTCTTGTGTAAAAAGAAATTTTTTTGCGCATTCCTTCGCTTGTTGAAATCAAGTGTTACATAGAACTAAATAACTGTAGACGGCGCTTGATGCTGGAGCCCTTCATTCGGTAAATAGACACCTTTAATTCCTGTACTCCCGTTTGTATCTACCCGCAGGGGCGGATCCAGAACGAATCCTTGGAGGGGGCCGCAGGACGATTTCTTGTACTTTTTCGTTCATGTTTGTCGTAATTTACTACTTTTTTCTCCAACATTTCGGCTGTTTTTCCAAGTTTATTTGCCATGTAGGGGCCGCAGCCCACTCGGCCCCTCCATTGGATCCGCCCTTGCCTACCCAAGGAAGAAGCAGCCACTGAAAACTTAAGTCATCGAATAGGCCTCCTCTACCTCCTGTAACCCTTTGGTATTTTATTATCAACATCTCGTAAAAAGAGTTCTTACAACATTTTCGTATTTGTAGCCGAATGCATCAATTTAGTGACACGCAGAGAAGCAGATAGATATTCAGCTTGGGGAGTTAGATTATAAGAACTGTGCCTTTCTCGCTGTTCAGCTATTTTGTTTCATATGTTTTCAAACATTTCAAACAATTTGTTCGTCTCGATACGGTGATCAACATTAATGAAGAAAAATTTGCCGACCGAGCACTGAACAAAGTACGTGACTATACTTAAAAATAAAGACTTTTATTAGAATAAATTCAGATCCGAATAAAGTTAGTATGTATAGCCAACACGTTATTAAAGTGTGCGCGGCCTATCTTGAGTTCGCCGCAGAACTAACGCAGATAATCGATTGTACGTTTTTGGCAGCAGAGTGCCTTGTTGATATCCAAGATGGTCACAAAAACAATGGCGGCAGTCGGTTAAAGCCGCCCCCATCCAGGAAGACGTAGTCGCTCGTAAAATACTTCCAGGTTCTATGTTATAGTCATTATACAGCTTCGTTCCATTGTTTATGGATTCTAGTGACTGACAGGTTATAGGGCTATGATTTATTGACTTATAGGTTCTTCGGTCGAATAGCCGACCATTAGAAGATTAACGCTCTAGGCACCATAACAACATATGCGCACGTCGCACGAATCTATGCAGTAATTAATAATTAATCAAAGGTAAACAATCAGGGAGCCAAATCTGCACACTAGTCGATAGACGAACTACAGGGCTGAATGTGTAGGAGTACAAAGTGGGATGCAAACGCCACTTATCGACAGGCCAATGGGAGGGAGGGAGGGGGCAAAACGGCAATATAAACAGGTAAAAAAAAGAGTAAAACGCCATAATAATACATTATACCTAAACGAAAGAAGAACGAAAATTTATAAATTAATGAAAGATTCAGGCCAACGATATTTTGTTCATTAACCAAGTAATGTAAACTGGTGTCGTTGATACTTGCAAACAAAACAAAACACAAAACAAACTGAACAAAAAAACTGCTTCGCCGTTTAGGAAAAAAGCATTAGAGCTCGTGTCCCCACAATCGCAGCTGTGAAAGTACACAAATAAAAACGGATTAGAGTTCACTCGAACGCAACGAACTATAATTTGAACTCCAATTCCAGGCAACGAGGACTGTTTTTTGCTCAATGGTTATTCAGATAGTGAACGCAGTTAGTGTTTGAAGTGTTTAATGTTGGTGTGTGTGTGTGTGTGAACGAGTTCATTTAACGCCGTTTCTTCTTCGCGTGTTGTATAAGATTTTGATCGTAGAAGAAAGGTAGAGGACCAATTCAATTAACAGGGTATATTTTTTAAGTTTTATGTATTGTACATTTTTTTTACATGCGGCGAAGATTAGTGCAAACTAAGTATTCACGTTTTTTTTATTTTCAAAACAAATAAAAAAAACGTGAATACTTAGCCTCGGGGGGGCGGCGCCCCCATTGAAAACAATATTGTCTGGTGCTCTATATGCGTCGTGGTTCACTGATCGTTATGTGGTACGTAGTTGTAGGCAGTTGGACACAGTCTCCTGCCCCCCTCTCGTTTAAGGCCGGTTTTGTAGAACATTGTTGTGATTTCCCATTTGAAGCTCGTTTTAACGTTAAGGCAAATTTGTTGACTCGACGCATAAACTGAGTAACTACAAACGACCCTGCAATCGCTATGATAGGTGAGTGAAATTCTATTTCTTCTAGAAATCCGCTCTCAACAGTTCTACACTATAGTCAGAAAAATCAAAATTGCAATGACAACGCTGAAAACACGACCAGTTCTTTTTAGAATTCGACGAAAACCAGAGAAGGTGATCATTCGATGGAATTCTGAAAATTTCTATTTACACCAAAAATGAAAACCTACTCATCCGGCTGAGTTGCGGTATTGACGGAAGTGCCAATAACAATCCCGCTTCGATCGCCCAGAACACTGATAACAGGCCGGCGCCAGAACAATTTCCAAGAAAAACCGTTCGCTTTTCAACATTTATCGGGTCTCCTTCCTGGTCTAATCTTGAATGGTCGGCATTTTGTTGCCATATCGGAGATCGGATGCCAATATTGTTACTGCGACTCCATGATTGTATCTTCGCGGGCATTCAAGATGGCGCTGGGGTCGCCTCGGGCTCCAGTCTTTCCTGCACCAATCAGGGAGCGGTAAATGGGGGCACGAGGAGGTGGGGGAGAGTTCTCCCGACTCAAGTGGGACCAGAGTCAATATTTGGCTCCACCGACAAGATGGATGCGTTGATGGACGCTCCCGTTCGATGACAAGAGTGCTTTTAAAGCGCCCTCTAACGCCGTTTTCACGCAACTGAATCGTTCATAAAACTGTTGTTTCCGCTACATTTTAGTTTGCTTGCTCAAACGTGGAGGCGTAACGTTGGCACATTTTTGCTCGTCCCCGCAGCTTAACGGCGTACCGCAACCCGCAATTAACTGCCGTTAAAAAACCGTAAATTCTGTTTTAATGCTTAAACGCCGTTAAAAACTGGTTTTAATCGCGCTTCTTCAGGTGAATTTAAAAGCGGCTCAACGTTATTGACTGGAAGGACGCACTGAGAATTTTTTTTTTCCTGGGACAAAATGGCACCAGGCTGGATTTAACTGCCAGCATTTAGTGAACGCGCGGTCGTTCCCTGCGAGCATTATGTTCGTGATTTAGGAAATTGGCACCTTGGAAAATGTGGGAGTGAGAGGGACGAACTTGTCAGCTCTTAAAATGGATAATAGGATATCTGAACAAATAATGTTTAGACAAATTATTTTTGTTTTGTATTTCAGTTCCAGCAAAAATTAGAACGCATCTGCTTGTGGAGTAGAGCGTTGTTTTCGTGTTAAATTTAGCCTCTTTTCGCTTCCCTACTTCCCGAGGAGTAGATGATCAAAGCCAATCAACCAATCAGTGCACCAGTTGATTCTTTTAATGATGGGAATTTACTGTCCTTCATTTATAGTCAGCTTGATAAAAGTTGTTGATGTTGTAGCCAGGGTTGTGTCGATTATAATGAAGTAATTATATAGTATAATCATTGATTATAATCACCTGATTAAAACTGAAATTCGCCTGATTATAGTCAAGGACCAGGTAGGTTGACACAAAACTGTTGATATACAAGTACAAAAGAACTTAAACAACCCAAAATAAAATACACTGCTGTTGAATCTTCCGCAGTCAGGAACGTATATGTCTTCTACTTCTACTGACAACATTCAAACCCTTAACTCCAGGAAAAAAAACGAAGGACTTTGCAACTTCTGTACTTCTAGGCGGCAAGTAGCAACTAGCAACTGATGTGACTGTTCATTTAATCAGCTCATGTGTGAGGAATGTGCCATTGTGCCACAACACCTACACCGCAAAAGGCACCTATAGGCAAACGGTAGTAGCAAATTGTTGAAAACTAATTTCTTGTTGACATGCCACTTTATTAGACATCTGCACGGTAGCGGAGTTGAGTCTAATACACAATTTAAAAAAAAAGGACTGATCTCATATCGAAAACCAAAACTGGTAAAAGGGGCCGCTAAGTTCCGAATGGTTCGGGACTTCAAAGGAGTGGTATCAACACACCAGAACATTAACCAACTTAATCGCATCGAATAATACTTTGGACGTTAAATGAAAACTTGAACATTTCTACCGAAATTAGCAATGTTCTAGTTTTCATTTAACCTTCGAATTATTAAGCGGTGCGATTAACTTGGCGAATGTTTTGGTGTGTTGATATCACTCCTTTGAAGGGCCGAACCATTCGTAACTTGGCAGCCCCTTTTACCAGTTTTGGTTGTTGATATGATAATAATATTACTGTAATAATAGTTACTGCGGTGTGCATGTAACATTGAAATTTACAAGTGGTAATCACGTTTTCAACTTTTAATACTTAAAAATATCTATCGGTGATGGCATTTTGGCAACAGCAACTGCCAAGCAAGAAATACAGCAAATTCTAGCAGCTTTAACTATGTCATGTTATTAAAATCTGATTATAATTAAAATAGTCTTTATTATAATCAAAATAATCCGATTATTTCGATTATTTTTAAAATTATCATGATTACTTCCAACCCTGGGTGAATTAATGTGAAATGACAATCCCATCCCACCGCTGCCACCTGTATGGTAAATAAAGGTTGAATGACAGTCCCACCGCCGCCACCAACGTAATCAGTGAAGGTGGAATGGCAATCCTGCGGCTCACCACAGTGTTATAAGTGACTATGGAATTTCAATGTCGAATGATGTAGGATTCACGAGAATTCATTGCTTACATTGGTGAAGAAGTGGGATTGTCATTGCGCATTCATTTATTACCTGAATCTCCGGAAGCCTCAGTGTGAATCAAACAACGAGTCCAACTCCATGGATAATTTTACCCAACCAGAATTTATATATTCTTTTCCCGAATTCTGTAAATAAGGCCGGCATTACACTATAAGTTCTTTGACAAAGGTTTCGTTCACCTTTGACAAGAAATGCGACAGTGTAATAGGTCAACTTTTTATAAAAGATAACTCTTACAAAAGTTCTCAAAGGTTCTTTTTATCATATTTAGGCTTTTCAGTCTTCATCGTATGTTTAATAAAAAATTTGATAACAGGTGTTTGTCAGAGAACTTTTATAGAGTAATCCCGGTCTAACACATATATGTATTTTTTTTTTTTTTGGTTTAGATGCTCAATTACAAAGGCGTACACAGACTCGAACATTGGCTTGCAATAATAGACACGGTCGGGAGAACATCCGTCTAACTAACATTATCAAAATATAACCCATCGTTTGACGGGAACACAGACCGATTCGGCGAATTTTTGTTCTGCAAAAATGCATCCCTTTATAAGCAACTTTTAGCCAACTTGTTTTCCTGACGAGATAGCTCAGTCAGCAAATCGGTGAGAAGCTGTGATGTTGTTCGAGTCTAGTTAGTCATTTTTCTTTTCAGCGTACTACGATTTAAAAGGTCGAGACAATCACGTGACTCGTCAAAACTCAGATTATATTGGTTCAAGACTTCGCCACGCCTCTTTCGTGCAGAACTTTATACACTCCTGTTACCACAACCAAACCGTCCAAATGCTGACGTTCAGATGCTGTTCTGGCTGGACGTAGGTTTAACAGTTTGAAGGCCAGTTCAGGACTACCTTGGACATTAAGTCCAGATTGCTACCAAATTAAAGTCTGCACCAATCTAGATCTCTATATCGCTTACTCGTATCAAGCAAAGGAGTATCTTTTTAAACACAACAAATAAGCCCTGTACCTCCTATAGTTATTGAGTAAATTTGGAAACAAGCTGTAAAGATTAACGATATTACTGCCATTAGATGGCGCCACGGTGGATTCGTTATACGTTACCGTGGCACCAACTATAGTGGCAATAATATCGTTAATCTTTGAAGCTTGCTTCCAGATGCACGAGGACGTACCAAATCTTTACTCAATATTTAAGGAGGCGCGTGGCTTGTTTGTTGCGCTTAAAGATATTTCTCTGTGCATTCCTTCGCCTGCTGCGAGCTAACGCTAGAGAGAACTGGATAGCGCTAGATGCTGCGTTTGGTAGTAACCCCCTTCACTGAACGACAGGTTGCAGCATCTAGCGCCATCTACCATTATTTAGTTCTATCAAGAATTTATCTGGTTGGGAAGGAGTATTTGTGACTGAGACCCAAACTGAAACACCTTGTCTACATTCGTATTAGTTCAGTCTTAGGGCACCACGTGTTTTCTGTGCGAATTTCTATTCAGTTTTTATCCTAAAATTAAACTAAACTAAACGAAACTAGCTTATATTTAATTATTATTTAGCCTAGCTTAGTTGTAATTTAGTTTACTTTAAATTTGGGCTGAAAATTGAGCAAAAATTACCAGATAGAACACGTGGCGCCCTCTGAAAACTCGGACTGAACTAATGGGGACGAATCTAACGTGTTTCAATAGGGACTTTTTAGTGTTACAAATTCTCCTCCCAAACCCTATAAATTCTTGGTTCTATGTAGCACTTGATTTCAACGAGCGAAGGAATGCGAAAGGACAATTTCTTTTTACACAACAAACTAGCCACGTGCCTCCTTCATTACCGAATGTAAAGTTGGTGCTTCCACGTGCACCGGGAAGCTACCGATCAAGGTTAACAATATCACTGTCGCTAGATGACGCCCATCTAGCGGTTAAAAATCTGCGTATCAAAGAGCGCCCGTAGTGTTGTTAGGCTTAACTTTACCGCTTGCCTCCTGGTGCACGTGGACTCACCAACTTTACACTCAATAAGTAGGAAGGCGTGTGACTTATTTGTTGTGTAAAAAGAAATTTATTTGTGTGTTCCTTCGCCTGTTGAAAATAAGGACTATAGTTTGTTCCACATTATGTTTTCAGAAAACAGACTGTATGACGACTAGTTTCCTTGCACTATGAGTACAAAAACATGTGACTATCACATTTGTACACTCAACAAAGTTACTATTTTTACGAATGGGATGTTTACGGATTTTTTTAGCACTCGTAGTGGAAGAAAACATGGCGTCATACAGTCAGTTTTCTGAAAGTATAATGTGGAACAAAGTATAGACAGAATTAGATATCGGCAAATGGCTATAGATCCTGCAGCTTGTCATTTGTCCTTTAAGGGGCCGTTCAAAAACTGGTCCTAAATCTCCCGATGCCAACAAGCGAGTCAGAACAACGAGATCAAACTTCACGCGTCATCTTGCTCAAGCTAAATTCGTATTTGTATTTAAAATTCTACAGGTATACAGTATTTATTTTTCCGTTTATATGCTCAGTTCAAAACGCGTGCTGCTGTACAGAATCCAGATCATTCTTCGCCCTAGAATAATAAATAAGCCGGGTCTATTTATTAAGGGTTCAGCGTGAATTGACGTATTTCGAGCGCAAGATTCTCTGTTGGTCGGTTCTCTAGGGAACCCAACCCCTAATTTGCATCATATGTAATTTTAATGAACATTGCAGGCGAACGGGATTAATTGCGCGGCGGCGGGCCGCGTTTCAATTCGTCTAAGAGCTTCCGCCTCGGACCGATCGCTCCCGCTAAACCAAATTTCAACAAACCTTTACCGTACCTCGTTGTGTCGATAGGTCACGTGACTTTGTTCCGTATGCAAATCGCAATATGGCGGTCATTTTCCAGTCCACAGAGGTGGAGGTGTGGCGACGAAAGTGCTTTTCCGTACTTAGTGAGCGCGTTGCTGAAATTCGTTTGAGTGTTGCTGTATCGAGGTCGGATGCTGGTGTTTTCTCGAAAAGGTGGAATACGCCCAGCGTGACGAACAGTAAAATTAAAACGGGAATGGAAAAGGAGACGGGGAACATCTTCTTCCCAGGGAATGAAGAAAATTGATTAAATGAAGATTGAGTTGGAGGAAAGAGTAATACTCCCCCCCCCCCTCCTCCCCTACTCACACCACACCCCTCCCGTCCCTTAGAACTGATTGAGGAGCCTGAATCGTATTACAGATAAGACTACTTTAAGTCAAAATTAGATTTATTCTTTCTCCTATTGTTTTTTTTTTTGGGGGGGGGGTATTTTCCCGTAATGTGTGTGGAATAAAACTTACCACGGTCAAATTACATTATTATCACAAATTTCGATCTGAACACTGGGCAAAGAGAATGCCACAGGGGCTTGTCGTGTCGTAGTTCCTCGCGCGCACGCGTCGCATGGATACACTCTATACATATACTGGTTGAAATACCCGGCTTCGCCCGGGATCCTAATTCGGGGAAGTATGGTTAAGTCACTGCAAAACTTGTTTGTAAACAACATTTCTGGTTGTTATCATGATCTGGCAATATGTATAATTTTGTTGGGTTCGAAGCTCTTGATGCTGCCACATACAACTGGCCAATTCCAGGTTGCCTTCGTTCTTCTTTAGCTAAGTATAACGGTAAATTAACATTAAAGTAAATTTCGTTGGTTCTTCTTTAGCGGTAAATTAACGTTGAAAATGCATTTTTTTTTGGTATGTACGCTAAGAGATGCTCAACTTCGTCCTGTGTTTCGCCTTTTTGCGCTACTTTGGTCCTAGTTTCGTTTTAATAATGGCTTCGTTTGCGAGGCGAGTTGTTAGTAGTGGCATCTAGTGGGCGATCTCAGAAGCTCGCGCACGGCAAAGCGTTGGCGCTCGCGCTCGCGCTCTGCCGTTTTCCTGGGAAACTGTCTCTAGGGGTGAAACCAGCTGGAAGCCTTATCGTAGAACAATCCGTTATTTTGTTGTTGTTTTTTTTTTTTTTGTTATAATCACTATTATAATCACTGGAACTCGCGCTTAACGTCTTTATTGTTAACTTGTCTCACGTTCTAAGTCATTATTTGTACCACTACGTTGTCCAAAGCGATCTGAGAAACTTTTCAGATTTTGCTATCCCAGTCAACTTCCGGTAATGGACGAGGCACTTACCTCGATACTAAAACGCTTCTCAGATCGCTCTGGACAACGTCGTGGTACAAATAATGATTTCGAACGCGAGACAAGTTGGCAATAAAGACGTTCAGTGCGAGTTCCAGTGATTGTAATATTGATTATAAAAAAAAAAAAAAAAACTGATTGTTGTACGATATGACTTCTGGTCGGTTTCACACCTTTCATTATATGTATAGTGATCTGCATCCATGCGGTGATTCCCTGCTGGAAAGAGTAAAATAGTTTGGCAGGTAAATGGCGGTTGCATGGTGACAGGGAAGCTCTTCCGGTTGGCGGCGGAAGAGAGTAACCAGGCGAATTCCGTTTCTGCGCAGCAATTTCCGTCAGGATAGCTCGAGGTACTAGTAGGTTTTTTTCAGCAGCTCCACTGAAAAAAAGGGGGTCGGGGGAGGGAAATCCCATAAATTACCAGTACAAATACTAGTAATGTGTTTCTAATTCTTTGTACTGGTAGTTATTGGGTTTTTTTTTTTTTGGGGGGGGGGGGTTTGCCACTGGAGTTGCTGAATCAACCTACTAGCACGTCACACCATCCTGGCGGACGGGCCACATTGTTTAATGAGGAAATGAGTGTTGCTGAATTTAGCCCTTAAGGCGTTTAGCCTTTTTTTTTAGCCGTCAAGGCGAGTTCACAGAGAAATTCTGACGCAAACATAAAAACAATCCGCGACCGTCAAATCTAACTGGTGACTGAACAGTAAAATACCTGAAATTTTTTAACAGTTAAGGAATCTACTCTGAACAACGTTTCCCGGTTCGAATCCTAGGGTTTTTTACTTCCGATACTGCTTCTAAACCGTCTCGTAAGAATCAAAATTAACTGAGCCGGTTCATTTACAAGAGCATTAGTTTGCTTCAACAATTTTAAGACTTTTACAAAAATGTTATACGGCTTTATGGCTCAACAATATTTTACGGCTCAACAAAACAAGTAGTTTCTTACGTGACGAAGTGATGACTTGTTGCTGCCAATTTAGTGTGTAGAGCTGGGCCGTTATAAGAACGAACGGTGGAGTCCAACTCTGAGCCGACATTAGGGAGGGAAGGTTGAAAGCCAGTATGACAATGGAATTAGTATTACACCTCTTCCCTCACTAGCTTTCTACCTGCCCACCCTAATGTGGCATCAGAATTGGTTTCTCCCGTTCTTATAACGGTCCAGCTCTAATAGCCACGTGCAATACGAAGTGTTTGCTTGAAAAATAACGGCAACACCAGTGTACAAGCGTGTGTGTCACGAAAACCTGATTGTTTGGATTCCCCACCCCCACCCAAACCCCAACCCCCACCCCCCCCCCCACCCCCACCCAATTGTCTATTTCAATTTTACTTTTTTGGAGAAAGTGCTTTGATGAGCAACGAAGGCTGCTTCGAGTTTTTTGGTAGGTCTTCTGGCCCGCTCTTGCCACAGGCCGTATTTTGCATTTAACGATTCGTAAGCTTCATTATTCCTTCAAAATCCCATTACAGTTTCATCCTTTTCTTGGGAGTTTTGCCTTGAATCAATCTCTTTTCTCCATCCCTCTCTCTCCCCCTTCTTGAGTCCCAGAGGGGGAAGGGGGCTTCTTCCACCTCATTTGTCCTCGTGATTGAGAACCGCAGGAAATGAGGTGTGTAGGCTGTTATCGACCACCAAAAATCCACCCCCGCAATTGCCTAAGCAACAAGAATGGTCCAGTAACCGACAGATACACTCGCTGCACACGTATTTGTTACTGAGAGTAAATTACTGGAAACTGTTTCGGAAACTGAATCACAGTATTCGTGGATTACAGATTTTGAGAAGAGCCACCAAAATAGCTGGTAGTCTCTCTCTTTAGGACTTATAGATGTAGAGAATAGAGATGTAATTCCTATTTGGTCTTAAATGTCGAAATGCCAGAGCGGGAATTGAACCTGTGAAACCCAACGCCGCAGCCCTTCCGCTCAGTCATAGTGAGAAAGATTGACCTGAGGTCATTAACCTGTACGATCGCTATTCCACTGCGGAACGCTTGTCGCCAATGGCGTGCAAACTTCCAAGTGGGCAGGGGCAACTTTTGATGAAGGGCACATTATTTTTAGCTGTTTTTATCCTGTCTAGCCTTTTTTTGCCCCTTTTTAGGCCCTTTTTTTTTTTTATAATAAGGGCATCTTGCGATAAGAGCAGGGGTAATTCCCCCCTACCCCAACCCCGATCAATGCGCCTAGTACCTGCCCCCAAGTGATAGGTCACCTCTTTAACCATAGTGAAGCACATTTTCAGGGCTCTGGGTAAAAATGATAAGAAAACAAAACAGGAACAAGGAACGAAAAACGAACTAATTTCCAACACGTCAAACATGCAAAGAAAACAGAACAACATGGTGTGTCAAAGTATGACTAAAATCAGAAAACAAAAACGATCTAATTTATTGTTTAGGGGAGGTTTAGCTGAACCAAGGTCAAAACAGGACAGGAATACGAACTAGCTTTCCTGTAAGCTTTTAAATATCGCAGGCCACGTAAAACTTTACTGCTGGATTGAAGAGCTTTCAACACGATAGTTAATAGCAATAGTTTTTGTGTTTTTTTTTTTTTTAACACGTTAGCTAAATTAATGAATTGTGTGTGGCCGCATTTGTTGTAAACAGTAAAGAACTAAGCATTATACCATGTCAGCAGTATGGCAACGACAGGAAAGGAGAAAACTAAACTGACAAATACTGAACAATAAAGTTAAAAAAAAAAAAATTAACGATGTGCTGCCTGTGTCGACAAGGTTTGTCTGGGGCTGATGTACAGTTTCCTTATGATAATAAACATGGTGGAAGGCCAGATGGCTCGAAAAGTGATAAATCAATACAGATGCAAACCTATTTACGTTGCCTTTTGGACTTAAATGTCAGACTGCCTGAGCGGGAATTGAACCCACAACCTTTGAGACCAAAGACCGAAATCCTATCGCTCAGACATACTGACACGGCCAAAAGAAAACGTCCATGCGAAGCTTTTAACACGCACATATGTACGCCGTATAATCAAACACATCCAATCTGCACTGATTATAAGGTATGTGTGCATGTTGAAAGCTGCGTTGGGACGTTTCCTTTTGGCCGTGTCACTGTGGCTGAGCGGTAGGACCTCAGCCTTTGGTCTCAAAAGTCGTGGGTTCAATTCCCACTCACGGTAAATTGAAGCATGGCAAATTAAAACATCGTTGCTTTCTTGTATCTAATAGTCTTTCTCAACGTAACTCAATGAAATAATAACATTAGATTGTGGCATTGAAATAGTACAGTAAGACACGCAACCGTAAAAACAAAAGGATTTCATCAACGACACGCATTAGCTTCATTTAAAATAGTCTCGACACCGTGTTGCATGGATGAATATATAGGCCTGCTCTCTGAACTAAATTGTCCTGGTTGGCTGCTGCTTACGACATTATGGGTGGTAACAATTATAGGCCTAAAAGCTGACAATTATGTAACTAAAATCTAATCCTAGGCCTAAAACCTAACACAATTGTGTTGGTTACTACTTCTAGCTTTTATAATAGAGAGCGCTGTTGCAGTGTGTGATAGAGGTGTACGCCTCAACATTTTCAAAAGTGGCGGAAGTGTACAGAAGACCGGTTGCAACTGTACGTATTCGCTGCAGCCGCTTGCTGTTTTCTAATTCGGAGCCCTTTAGCATAACCACGTTGTTCTTCTGTTTTCTTTGTTCGTTTGACGTGTTGAAAATTCGTTCGTTTTCCTTTCCTTAAAGGAGCCCAACAAGGCATGTATGATTTGGTGTATAAATATTGAAAAAACAGGGGAGTATTAAGCATGCTCATTTTGGCTGGAACATGAGATATAGGTCAATAATGCCGTACAAAAGCTGGAATTTGGTTGGCGTTGCGAGCAACGGTCCACCTGACAAAATTAATCCATGATGGAAACTCTTTGAACTGTCTTTCAATGCAGCTAGCTGAAGGTTAGCTGAAGGCCAAGCTAGTCCACCAATTGCTATCTTAATTTTCATACGACTGCTGCACTCGAGTAGTGATGTAATCAGAAGAAGTTCCTGTACGAAATTAGACTTATGGCTACAGTACAACACGTACGCCATTTCTTTTCCGGTGAACTTGGTGGTATCACGGGTAAGGTGTAAGTGGTTATAATTAACAAAATCGTGATGCATTAAGGCAATGCATTATTAGTATTATCGGTGGCGTCTGACAGGAACATGTGTCCCTGATATTGGTCATTGATGCCTGTGTCGACAGTGTTTGACTCTGAGGTATGTAACAACAATGTGTGTCCACGATGTTGGTCGTGCTATGACGATAGCTACCTGAGTCTACAATATTCAGCCCTTGAGACATGTGATAACCTGTATCAGTGGTATCGGTCGTGCTGTGATGATGGCTGTATACATTTGTCGACAATGTTCGCCTCTGAGATATGTGACGACAAAGTGTGTCCATGGTATATCCATCGTGTTGTGATGATGGCTGTATACCGTTGTCGACAATGTATGGCTCTGAGATATGTGATAACAACGTGTGTTCACGGTATGGGTCGTGCTGTGACGATGGCTACCTGTGTCGACAATGTTCGACTCTGAAATATGTGACAACGTGTGCCCACGGTATGGGTTGTACTGTGACGATGGCTACCTGAGTCGACAATCTTGGGTTCGGCTCTGAGGTATGTGACAACAACGTGTGACTACGGCGTCAGTCATGCTGTGACGATGGCTTACCTGTGTCGACAATGTTTGCCTCTGAGATATGTGACAACAACTAGTTTCCACGCTATCGGTGGTGTTGTGACGATGGCTACCTATGTCGGCAGTGTTCGCTTCGGGGTGGTGCAATTTATAACAACTTAGCTGGACCTGTGCATGCTGCACGATGATTGAAATTCCCGAACTTAGCTTCTCCCGGTTTGTCGTGTTTGTAGAGTCGTGTTTGTCGTATTTGTTAGGAAAGTAACTGGCGGTATCAATTTCTCCCCTCCCCCCCCCTCCCGTACGTGTCTACCCCCTCCCGTACGCGTCTCCCCCCTTCCGTGGCCCCAACACCCCCCACACCGAACTGCACCCCCTGGCTGACTCTCCCAGTGTGGGGTCTGTATCTTTCCAGCACCTTAGGTGTGGGGACATTCCCACGGATGTTTTGGTGTAACCCCGGAAAAGTCACAATGAAGTTTGATTGAAGTCTAAAAACAATCACTGAGAAACCCAGCATTCAAGTAAGTCCGGCTCAACAACGAAAGTCAAAACGTCGACAATGGTAGACTCCACAACAAAATGAGGTACATTGTCATTATATAATTTGTTGCAATTATAATTGTTGTTTATTTACGGAGTATAAACGGTCCCGTACGCAATGATTGTTGGTGCTTGCTTTAAAACAATTCAGCCCAGCTCAGAAAGCCTAAATCTACGATGCAAATAAGCTATTTTATCGTTAATAGCTGCCAATTTCGAGGCCTAAGAAAGTAGCTTAGTTGGTTTAAAACTATACGGGTTTAGCTGAAAAACGGGGTCTTTCATTTTACCCATCAAGTATGAACTGTTTTCGATGACATTTTGAAATCCATAACACGTGCACCAAGAATTGTTATGCACCGTGGCAAAGAGATCACACGTCAGTGTCGCATTTCCTACTTGAGTGTAGACGGTGGGCACAGTTCCGCCGCATTGGGCTGGGTAGGAGAGGGAATCTCTTAGGGGTCTTGAGTGTTCAGGTGGTCGGGAGACCGCGGGTCAACTTCCGGGCTGTCTTGGGTTTCTGTTCAGCGACCGGGCGTTTTACGGAGTAGGGTCAGGTATCTAGGCATTCCATTGTATTATGTGTATTCATGTCGTAGGTTAAGTAGTTTAAGTTTAATGTAGGAGTGCATAGCGTGTGGGCTGTTAGACTCCTGTAAGTATAATAAATAAATAAATAAATAAATAAAAGAGATCACACGTGCACGAAGAATGAAAAACACGTTACTTTTGATTGTAACGATAAACTTTAATTGTTGGCTGCTGCTGATCATTAAAGGACATTGTGTGTGGTTGTGTACATTTGTATACAGTTGTGTGTAGTTTGGTAGACAGTTTACCACGATGTAGTTTGTAGGGTGGGCATATAACTTTGGGTTGCAGCCCTAATAAATACATTACATTACATTACATTGCTGATCATTGAGCGCTTACGGTATTAGTAGAAACTATTCACATTTTGATGGTAAACGTGTATAGATTTAACAAATTATAAATCTGTTACACTCTCGGAGAGTACATAAGATCAAAATGTTCCGCTTCTGTCGCAAGGGATCAATCATTCATACGACAGTCGTTGTTGTTGCGGGTAAGGTCGTCTGAAATGACCAATACTTCTGATGTATCCAAATGGGATATCCCCTTTAATAATTATTTCAAAAACATAGCGAGCGTCGTCTTTAACGCTGTTACACCTTCGATAAAATGTCACCGACTTACAGGCTTTTAGCCCTAAGGGCTTTGTGGAACCTACCTTCATCGGGCTGACAGAGGAACGCAGAGGATTAGAGGCCGTCGACAGGGATTTATCAGGTTTAACAAGCAGAATGGGAGTTTGGGCGTTGTTCCGAATAACAATTATTCTTGAATGGATAAAATTAATCAAACTGCCAAATCGTAACGCCGAATAACTGACATGTATCATGAAATCAAGCGGAATTAGTTCTTTTCCTGCAACTGGAAACGTTTATGTAAAATAACCTCCATCGATGACGACTGCAATGATTTCTAAGTTGAGTTTATTTCGATAATTTGTAAATTGAAAAATCAGAAAAGTGACAAACCTTCACATCACAGGAGCGGATGCCCGCGTGTGGATAGGGGTCGTACAAAATTAGAAAACAAACAAAAAGCACTGCAGAAAAAAGTTTCAGAACTTTCAAAACAGGATGACATGTGATAAGGCATTTAAAAACATAAACTGTAAAACAAGATTAAATTAAAATTTCGTACACAAGAGAGCACGAGAGATAAAGTATAAGAGCAATCAAACGAAAACAAGGATAGCACAATCAAACTGTGCTGTAAGACACCGACAATACAATAGTATTTTTCACTTCATACGCAAAAAATTAAAACCATAAATGGGTCATGGTTCTAAGCCTTTGTTAAATTAAATAAACAAATTTAACAAAGGCTTAGAACCATGACCCATTCCATTTATGGTTTTAATTTTTTTTTCTGTTGTTTGACATGCTTTAAACCCTTCACGTGAAAACGGCTCCGATCTAGGAATCGAAACGTAATGAATTCGTCTTTCACCTGTACTTGAAGGCTGCTCTGTTACATTTACATTTTCATTTACATTTACATTAAAAAAGTTACTCATGAGATTGAATTTATAAAGAAAGTACAGTTACGGTCTTGACTTTGCCAGTCAAGTAGGGTTTGATAGATTAGTATGACTTTCATAGATTTGAACCCGGGAAAACTTGGAAATAAAAGGCATTTTTTTTTTTTGGCAGAAAAAAATCTGTGAAATATTAGCTAAATGGTATGATAAATATTACAAAATTTGTACGAACGTTTCAGTCGTGCAAATCATTTCACTATTTTTGTAAAAACGTGTGAGGAATAACAAAACCGTTATTTCTGGATAAATAAAAGAAGTAAAATGAAGTATATTTTTGTGTAATTTCTGTTTAGGTCTGTAGGGTTGTCAATCAGGCTTGACCCACTTAGCGCTGTGGTAATGCGAAAGATCATCTTGATTTTCTCTAGCTTCACTGAATTACAATCCCCTTTTTTACTACCCTCAAGATATGTCATTAGAATGGAAGGGAATCTTGCAGGAAGAAAACAAAAGTACAGGTGGAACCCAAACAAAAATAGATTTTGGCTTAAAGGCGCTTTTTCATCTTTTCAACTCCTAGATGCAGCGCCGTAAAATCTTCAAGCAATTTAAAGAAAATAGCGGTAAATTAAAAATGGAACAACACTATTCACAGCAGCGCCGCGATTTTCGTAACTAAAACGAGATCACGTTACCCACATCAGCCTATTGAATGACGGAGAATCTGGAACGAGGATGCTGTGTTTAGAATATGGGCAACGCTATCGAAAGCCGCAAAAGTAAAAACGGTCATAAAAATAAAAGCACACGCGAATGATGCGTGAAAACCACAATGTCATAAAACATCAATATTTAATTTTCAACAGGTATGTTCCTGTCATGTTCACAATACGTATTTAAAAAAAAAAAAACAATGTACCCCCACTATGGGTTACACCACACACAATCCACCATCTTGGAACTACGTCACACACCACATTGGCATTAGCATTAAAGTGGTGTGTGACCTAGTTCCAAGATGGTGGATTGTGTGTGGTATTTTGAGGGTGTATTTTGGGTGTATTTTTGATTTGTTTTTTTTTAAAGACTTATTTGTGAACATGACAGGACCATACCTGCTGAAAATTAAATATTGATGTTTTATGACATTGTGGTTTTAACGCATCAGGCGCGTGTGCTTTTATTTTTATTACCCATTTGACGACTGCTCTGACGTTGAATAAAAACGGTAATTTGTTTGACAACTGACCACATGGGTCGCAACTCTTAAAAGAGTGGTGGAACTATTAAAGTGTGCGCGGTGTATCTTGAGTCCTGCAAGTATTTTGTGAGCGGCTAAGTCTTCCTGGATGGGGTGGCTTTAATCGATGGCCGCCATTGTTTTTTGTAATCATCTTGGATATCAACAAGGCACTCTGCTACTGAAAATGTACAATCGATTATCTGTGTTCGTTCTGCGGAGAACTCAAGATAGGCCGCGGACTTTTATAACTGGGTGGTTTCTCCTGGTGAACAGAATCTCTGCTTGGAGACAGCAAATATGCCTATAATCTTGTTGATCAACATTCGTTATTCATGAATAAGGGAATTTTACATTCAACAAGCCGTAAATCCACAATGTAACTAAGTCGCATTGCAATTTTGTGCTTGATTGTCACCGATTTCATATTTCGTTTCAACACTTGGTAAATCTTGGCCGCAAGGGGTGCTGATTGGTAGGGAAGGGGAACTTGCGGGGGAGGAGGACGCGGGGGGGAGGGGGGGGTTGTAGGCTGCAAGGTCGCTTGCTTCCATTTGCAAATCATTTGCCAACTCGGGCAAAAAGGAATTGGGTGTGGGAGGGGGATGGGAAGAAGTATTCAATTTACTCCCGCATCATCCCTCACTTGCCAGCCCCTCCCTCCCTCCAACCCACCAATCAGAGTGACCGAAAGATTCCAATAATTTTCACTCTCGGAACACCCCTTGGAAGCGCCTGCGTGAATTACACTAGGAATTTGGTTGTCTCTTTCAATGCGGATCAGTGTGTCACAATGATAAACCGACTTGATCATCACTTTAGATTCCCTATTGACCTAAGAGGGCGATTTGTAACTTAAAAGCATTGAAGCTTAGTGTAGTGGCTTCCCCTGTTTTTTTTCAAACCCCCCCCCCCTGAATAAGCCCACAGCAACACCTCAACGACGTTGTAATGGTAGTACATTAGATACGCACTTTGTTACTTTTGCTCCAAACAAAAAGCGTTAAGATGCCGTAAATACGCGGAGGGCACATTATTTCCCACTATAGAGCAGCGTCAAGTGACGTCATATTGCTACAAGAGAGATACCTGCAAGGGGCACTAGATTGAAATGGTGGGTTAAACAACGGCACTTCTAGTGGATTTCGTAGGCTTAAAAAACCGTTGTTTTCTCCAATCCCTTATGCTGCTTAGGTTGTAATTGGAAAATAAAGATTCCACTTGCTTAAAAATGTCAGCAACTGCCAACAAATCGACAAAAATCGCGCGTTTTAGGCCAAAGAAATACAGTGTAATAGCATTGGCTTCAGTAAGACGCTCTTCTTTTCCCCCACCAATGCACCTTGCAGCTAACCCGGTAACTGGCTCCACCATAGAGTTATATACAATAATACTACGTCGTGTCACTGCCCTGTATAACGCGCACCACCGTAATATCAGAATGTAATTATTGGTGCCATGCAGACATTGAGGAATGTTGAAGAATATGAACAAGAAATAAGGTACGTGGCCTTTTCCCAATTCAGATAAACTCTGAATTTAGCTAAGAACACCCCGAAACAGACTTCACTTCCCCCAAGATGGCGTGGTACAACTGCCGCGTGTTCTTTTTGCTGTCTACAATGGCGTGGTATACCTTGGAAGTCCCTACTCTCTCTCCTCTTCGACTTCCCCCTAGTGAAACTGCATGGAATACTCCAAAGTAAAAATTGTTTTTACTCACCTGTCCCGTTATTTAGCGCAAAGTAAGGATGAGAGAAGGGGGAGGGGTTTGAGGCTTAATGGCGTGTCGACAGCTGGGTCATTACCGTCAGCCTCAGTCACAGTTCAGTGGTCCGGGTTCCGGGTTGCCACTCTGCCACACATTACAGAGATGTGGAAGAAAGAGCGAAGCAACACGTAGGTTATTCACCTTCATACTTATAATTTAAAAAAAAAAAGAAGCTATGCGGCTATACTGTGCTAGTATGTCCGGCCGCAGAGTTTTCCTTTTAGCAAAAGAAAATGTTTAACATTTCCAGCAATTTTTTGAGAAAACTGTAAGGTGAAATCGTTATTTCGTGGCGTGGTCCACTTGTGTTAAGAATTGGTTTTACCGTAATACTATTGTAATATTAACACTAGTGAAAACAAGGACTCATTCTTGGAAAACATGTAAGAACCCTGTTTGCTTAATGTTAGTAGGGATAGTTCGATATTGGTATCGGTATAATCTGTATTTATCGGTTTTTTTCCCATATCGGTATCGGCCCTCTGTAAGGCTACCGATACAGATATTCATTGCGGCAAGAAACAAAATAGTCTTCCCTGCAAAACTTCACACCTAGCACGGCAAAAGCAACAACCTAGTGAGAAACGCAAAGCCATCTGCTTAGTTTGTAATGAAAATGTACCACATGATAGTTCCGACGCTCTTAAGTCTTACACCGAGCAACTTAAAAATCTGACTGAGAAGATGAATGTACTGAGGCTATAAGTAGGAATAAGAGTAAAAATACTGTTATTGCTGCACAGAACGTTTTGGATAATCTCAGCAGTTGGAACCCATGCAAAACCAGAAACTGATGTTGCACTTGTAAGGAAATTAAACTTTTAGTGGTGTTTTTTTATTATTATTATTTTTTATTATTATCGGTATCGGTAAGATCGGTTGGATCTGTTTACCCTTCATCGGTATCGGTCGGATCGGTAAAAAGTCATATCGGCCGATCCCTAAATGTTAGCCTGTAAATTTTTAAAAGGTATGCCAAAATTCGGAGGTTTAGGCTGTGTCGTTTCAGCTGTTTAATATCGCATGTATTAGTGAGGGAATCATGCACGTAATGCCAACTGACACGTGGGATTTTGTTGGCATTTTCGGGGTCGGAATGTGTCCATTTTTCTTTCAAACCCCTTGGGAAACCGTTTCCTTCGTTAACCCAGGGTAGGTACAATCAGAAGACCGCCGGTTTTTCCCCCTTAGCGGGTGTCTTAACGAAGACGTCAAGCCTAATTGAGCGACCTCTGCTCAAACTTTTAAGGGAGGGTGGGTGGCGCCTTGAGGGACAGACTCGTATCAGTTTTCATTTTCAGTCAAGGGACGAGTTACATAACTTGATTTTGGCACAAAACTGGTTTTGAAAATTTACTAACATGTTATTGTGTGCTCAGCGTATCTTGAGTCCTGCAGGTATTTTATGAGCGCTACGTTTTCCTGGTTGAAGCGGCTTTAATCGACGGCCGCCATTGTTTTTGTAACCATCTTGGATACCAGCAAGGCACTCTGCTACTAAAAACATACAATCGATTATCTGTGTTCGTTCTGGGGTGAACTCAAGATAGGCCGCGGACACTATAGGCTACTTTCTTTTTTGGCGTCTTTGGTACTACACAGTAACGACGCGTGATTTAGGTTCTCACCAGCATTTTGTGTAATTTATCCGACGGATTTAACGAAGGAGGAGTGATTGAGGTTCTTACCAGCATTCTAGAAAATTTAACGAAGCCAGCAGAATACTTTTTTTTGAGTTTCACACAATAATGAGCACTAATTTTAATTTTCGAGCACTAATCGAGCCCCAATTATTGGTATTTAGTTGGTTACAATTTCACTCTTTACTGTTTCGGCGATATCAAAATCACAGCTATCTTGAATTTTTTAATTGGCTTTATAGTTTCTAGGAAGGAGATTTGCGTTGCACCTTTAGGGAGTATTTACGCATTCATTTGGCAAGGCAACCATCTCACGTGAAGACAGAAACTAATGTGAAGTTTCAACATGGCATTTATTTTGTCTCTGTCTACTGGTAAGGAAACCGTCAATAATGAGAGTTCAGGAGTGACCTTATTAATACGTAGTGTGTATTACGTGACAGTGAGTTGCTTGAATTGATCCGACTAGTGGTAACTTGGAAGGGAACTCTTGCAAAGTCCCCTGCTACATCTACAGATCAGAATCGTGAACGAGATTGCCAGCTTCCCCATCACCAACCACAGATAAAAACATCCTCTTTTTGTTGTAGAGAGGCTGATATTGACATCGGTTTGGAACCGGTTTTTATATTAAATTGAGTTTTACGTTAAAAAAGCTCCTTCAAACGTGTGCTAATCTGTTATATGAAATACGCTTAGGTTGGGATGAGATGCACACAGCAAACTCACCAATGAAAGAGGGCGAGCAGGTTCATTTTTGGAAGCAGGAGCAGGGGTGGGGGTATTCAGACCACACAATGCGGGAATTCGGAGGGGAAGTACGTGCGAGGGAGACAGGGGGTAATAGAGAAGTTGCGGGGAGGGAGGGAATCTGAACACACAATGGGGGAATGTGGGGCCGGGACGGGGGGGGGGGAGCGTCAGGGGCCGTCTTCAATTCATGCTGCCTAACAAAGTATTTCGCTTTTGTTTGGAGTTCAGTTAGTAGATTATTTGATACGCTTTTTCTGCAACAGTGGCAGTGCAACAAACCGGTATTTGAGATCGGTTAGATATGGGACCGGTAAGCAGCAATGTATCAGAGCGAAGTGCCTGATCGGTAAAAAAGGTATTGGCCCAATCCTAGTTTTACTGTTAGTCCTAGTTTGTAGGCGGAAGACGGAAATTACCTGAAGTTGATAGAAGTAGGTGAAAGTTGTATTAACGAATTTTGAAGTGTAATATATATGGTTTCTAGTCACATAGTAGTCTCGTCACTACGGTAACAACGCTACGTCCGGCTAGCAGACATGACGTCATTTGGTTAACGCTTGATAAGGTCTTGGCATTGTTATGGTCTCTTCTGAGCTCCCATTACTGACTGTTTCTTTACGATTCGTCAGAGTCCGAACCGGCCCCATATGTTGAAATCCTAGATTAGTTTCATAGCTTCTATAGATGAGAGACTGGTCGGGTGATCTTTGCGTAAATGTAGGAGAGTCATTACAACGCGACGAGCGAAGCCAAAAAAATTGCTTAAAATAATTATAGTTCGTAACGTTGATTTATTACTTTTGCATAGTGAACAACCGTTAATCATAATGAATAGAAAGTGTGGTTCCTGAATCAAAGGCAGGTGTTGGGTTTAACTTGCTTGGATGGCTCTTACAGAAAGGGTTATAACATCTGTTCAGCTTCCTGTGCGTATACGGTCATTGTCATACTCTGTTATTAAATATGGCCGGTTCATACCACTAAAATTTGTTTGGTGGGTTTGTGGTTTTAGAGCTAATAAGGAATGAAGAAAAAAATGAAGCCTCTAATGTAACTTGACATGTTGGATAATTAAAGAAAGGCAATAAAATGAAGATAGAAAATTCGAAATTATTAATTA
>JAHWFP010234584.1:8190-24849 GCA_023313725.1 Lithobius niger | reverse complement strand
AATCACAACAATGCTCTATAAAACCGACCATATACCAGGGAGGGGGGGGGGACCTCCTCTAGTATGGGAACTAAAAATGCACCATTTTATTGTCAAAGAATGATGGAGAAATTGTGCAAGCCAATCAGAGAATTTGCTGTGCTACTTTTAGATGATGTTGCCATTAAGTCGTTAGAATTAGAACAACGTTTTGATTATGCCCTTAGATTCTCGAAAGAGGTGGCAAAAGGTAAGTTAACAATAGTCCTACTAAACGTCAGTTTGGTATGAATCAAGCAGAGTTGTTAGGATATAGAGTGGGTGAAGGTGTACGTACCCATACAGAAGTTAAAGTCTTAGGTATTAGTACTCTGTAGGTTCCCAAGGCTGAGGTCCGTATTCTGAACGCTGACTAAAACTCGAACTTGACTTGAAACGACGTCACACCTATTTAGTGCCATTCACCACCCGATTTCTTCCAAATGTATCCAAAAGAAGTTCTGGTGGTGAATGGCACTAAATAGGTGTGACATCACTTCAAGTCAAGTTCAAGTTTTCGTCAGCGTTCAGAATACGGGCCTAAGAAACAAACTAGATCTGTGTCGGGACTAATTGGGTACTGCCAGAGATACAACCCGAAATACTTTCAGTTACCAAGCCCCTTAACTGATAAGTTAAAAAACAGTTGTCCTCACGTTGTTAAATGGCACCAACCTTGCCAAACTTCTGTCGAAGCCCTAAAGAAGCAACCACAAAGTGTCCAGTTTTGCATGATTATAACAAGGAATTCATAATTTTAACTGACTCAAGCGAATGAGGACTAGGCGTTGTACTTTGCCAGGAAAATGAGACTGGGGAGGAACACCCAATATTGTTTCTTTCTCGAAAATTCTTCCCAACAGAATGTGCATACAACACAAATTAAAAAAAAAATTTGTTGTTTAGGTAGGGATGTTTAAAAACTGAGGTCATACAGTGCAAGTTCCAAATTTGTTGTGATGACGGAATATCACAACCCATTAGTGAGGCGCCGCTCCGCGGCTAAGTAGGTAAGAATAACGATTGCTGCGTGTTGGTCATTAGCACGCAAGACTACGACTTTAAACTTACTCATAAAGCCAAGAATTTATAGTTAGGTTAGGTTAGGTTAGGTTAGGTTAGGTTAGGTTAGGTTAGGTAAAGGTTAGGTAAAGGTTAGGTTAGGTTTGATAAAGCTGATAATAAAAATACTAATGCAGCCACCTTGAACCGTTTGTTTGTTTAAATTGCCACTAGTTCAAAATGTATTACTTGCTTTTGTGGCTGCCTCTTGTGCTAACCATAACTTTTTGAGCCCAAAAGATTCTTCGAGAGGAAGGGTGAGACGTTTATGCTCTCTGTCTCACGCGTGTGCCAAACAGTGAAGCCTGAGCTTGCCCTTCAAAAGGCTGTGTACGAAATCAGCCAAGTCAACGCAGACCACGGCGACTGTTCTAAACTGTACCGCGTAACAGTGCCGCAGGATGGGCGATTTTATCGAAGCTCAAGCATGAAGTTTCTGGCGAATCCAAATTTAGACATTTTGAACCATTCGTTACCTTTCTCAAACAATAGCGAGTACTTTACTACATGCATCAATAGTTTTGGAACAGAGTTGGTTGATGCGTCGATGACCAAAATGGCGGCCAATGTCACAGAAGAAGAGTTTCGAGAACGTTTGCTCACCGTTATGGTTGCGTTGTCAAGGGTGTTGCTAAGCAATTTTATGATATGTACTCGCCGGCCAATAAATAGTCGTGTAACTTGTTACCTGCTCATAGCTTTGCCAGGACTCTGTCTGATGATAATCTCCATTTGTTAATTACATTTACGTAATCCCATCAAAGAATAACCACCGGAAAAACCACCTCCTGGTGTCAGTGAACTCTATGCTTCACTGGTGAGTGAGGTTTTGCAAAATTTACCATGGCATTAGGAACTACTTTGGTGAGGTGCAGTGGCTGCTGTGAGCTTTCCGGTGAGATCAGAAAAGTGCGCATTGTCAAATAAATTCCACTAGTGTCAAATGATATTTGCAAACCAGTTAATACGTATTCGACTCGTACGTTTCTAAAGATTTTCCTCAAAAGTACGAAATTTTGGTTCTAAAAGGCAAAGTGATGACATATGAAAAATGGACGCGTTTTTTTCATTGCCCTGGACTAAATATTTTATTTTTATTTTGTGAGGCTAATAATAAAGGGTTTAACGAGCGTTAACCACTCCTAATAATATTGCTAAATCAAAGAACTGTCTCTTGTTTTTTTTTTTCAGTTGCGTGAAAAGCTGAACACAATGGTTTGCTACCATTGTTTTCGTATTAGGAACAATTGCTATAATACACATGCAAGAGGAAAACAAGCGAAACGGCGAAAATCAAATTTGAAATAACGTAGTACAGTAAGCTACTTTAATACGGACACTCAGTTACGTTTCGTCGGAGTGGCATGACCCGAATTTGAACTTGCAACCCATTTCGTCACCAGATCACTGATATAGAGCAGCGTCAAGTGACGTCATATTGCTACAAGAGAGATACTTGCAAGGGGCACTAGATTGAAATGGTGGGTTAAACAACGGCACTTCTAGTCAAGCCAGTGGTTTGAGAGTGGATTTCGTAGGCTTAAAAAAACCGTTGTTTTCTCCAATCCCTTATGCTGCTTAGGTTGTAATTGGAAAATAAAGATTCCTCTTGCTTAAAAATGTCGGCAACTGCCAGCAAATCGACAAAAATCGCGCGTTTTAGGCCTAAGAAATCCAGTTTAATAGCATTGGCTTCAGTAAGACGCTCTTCTTTTCCCCCACCAGTGCACCTTGCAGCTAACCCAGAAACTGGCTCCACCATAGAGTTATATACAATAATACTACGTCGTGTGACTGCCCTCTAGCGCCTTTATGATATAGCGACTGTGGCCCCACTCCTCCACTAACTGAAACGTTAAATGCATAAAGGTGGTTACTGTACTACGTTATTTCTAGTTTGTGATTTTTGCTGTTTGGCGTGTTTCCCTCTTTTCTTTACATAATTTACAGCGATTTATTTATTGATTTATATATTTATGTATTTTATATTATTTATATATTTATTTATGCACATTTAATCGTGAACTCCGGAATTCCCCAAGAATAATGTCCTGTGACACACAGTTATGGATACAATATTTGTCTATTGTCTTTATGTCGATTTTCAGTACGAATACAGATCGCGTATACGTTAGGCGTGATATAAAGTGTCATGGAATCTTGTCAACTTGACGGCGATACACTAGCGTGTGTCCAAATACTCTAAGAGTATTGGGTTCTGTTTTCGTAAGGGCATCCAGTATATATTTTTTGCACGTGCCGCGTGTCATTCATTCAACGTAAGCAGTTTAAAAAGCGATAAAAGACTAATCCTCCGATTTGTCATGGGGGAATGAAAAAACGCTACGACCTTTTGGCTGCAGCACAACTAACTTTTTCGCGAGGACATCTTTATTTTTTATTTATTTATTTATTTTTTTTTACGGGGAAAGGACGTAGATTTTCGTTCGGCGTCCCTTCCTGTTTGTGAGCTGACCAGGCAAATATTGACAAACGCCGAAAGAAGATTATTTGTCTTTCGTTGTCTGTTGGCCAAAACGGCCATCTGGAGTGCAACGTCGTCACTGGTTTCAGGTTAAAGATGCAACCTTATACAGGCAACCGTTTTTTTTTCTTAGATCCAATCCTAAAGCTTGTCTTGATGTAGAAACAATTGACATGATTGAATGACCCCGACTCAAGATAATTGGCGTTTTCGACGTAACTCAATGAAATAATACATTTGATCGTCGCATTTATTATAACATGTCTGTGTCTAATAGTTTAAAAATTTCTCGCTGACATGCACCATCACAACGTAAAGTCTCCACACCGTGTTGCATGAATGAAGAGGCCTACCATTGAAACCCAATTCTCCATTAGCTGCTGCTCACGGAATTAAGACGGCTGGTAAAAATTAGTCCTAACAGCTGACACATTACGCTTAAAATACATTCCAAAATCAACTTTTACTTTACATAAAATCTAACACATTTTAACCTGCAATTGACGGTTACTACCTTTAGATTATATAATAGAGCTCGCTATTGTAGTGCGTGAGAGGTGCCTCAACAGTGTCAGAAGTGGCGGAAGTGTACAGAAGACCGGTTGTGGCTACGGGTAGTGGCCGACCCACGCTTGTTTTCTTGTGTGCAAATCAAACATCTAAGGCACGTAATGCTAAGTACTAAACAATACTAAATTAATAAACAAAAACGGAACGTTAAATGTTTAGAGTAAGGATCTAAAAGTCAAAACCTAGAATGAACACGGACAAGCTTTGACAGTCAGCCCTTACTACCCGGTGGTTAGCTTAGTTCTAGTCTCTTCGGGCTGAACGTGTGTATGAACGGTTGTTGCAGGTTTTCTTTGTTCTTAGAATATTGTCATGGAACTTTAATAACACAATTTTCTTGTGAAGTTTGGCATTTTGTCTTTTGATGCTTTAGAATTTTTTATTATATTTCGTAGATTTATGGTAGAGGATTACCATAATGCTCTCTGCTACGAATATGCTGGCATGTTACTAAGTTGAAAAATAATTTTCAACGTAAAGCAAAGCAGGAAACGCATAACTATACTACCACTTGATCATCACATGGGTCATTGTAGGAGGATTTCCAGTTTTTCGCCAAAATGTATTTATTGCTGACCACCGGGTAGTAAGGGTATAATGCTTACCAGCCTCTTACTGACAAAAATTTTATACCTAGACCCTGACTGTCAAAGCTTGTCCGTGTTCAGTCTAAGTTTTGACTTTTAGATCCTTACTCTAACATTTAACGTTCCGTTTTTGTTTATTAATTCGTGTTACTTTTAGAATTGCAGCTAAACTGTAAAACGGTGCAGTTGACGGTCAAAGCTGAGAGTTTAACACAAGAGACCCTAGGCTGACCCTTACTAACCTGGCAAAAAAAAAGGGTCAAAGGATTTTAGCGAGCGTTAACCGCACCCGGTCATCTGCCCGACGAAGCCCTAAGGCCCTCTGTCTGCAACACCCGGAATGGATTACTAACCTGGCTGTCGCCAATGGTAACAATAAAAACAAATCCTTTAATCTTCAGTCTATGTCTTGCAGCTGGCGTTTGCTAATTGGTATTGTTGCATAATAACAATGGTTAAAACAATGTAAAACAATCAGTCTGGTGGTTTAGAGCTCCTTAACCCCTGAACCACTATGACCAATTCAATTAGAAAAAGGCGTTATGAAAAGGGCACATCTACAGACCAATACCTGTAAAATGAGCTAAGAACCAGCTTTATAGGACAAATGGTTTGACCTGTTAGCGAGGACAGACGAAAGTATCCCCAGAACAAGAAGAAGAAGAAGCAGAACAAGAAGTTGTCTATTTGGTCCCTGTCTACATCTCGGGTTTGGCTGGCCCGAATTTCACAAATTTTGAACTGCAGACAGGCCTTGACTAGTCAAGGCTAGATTCCAAATTTGGTTTAAAGATGTTTACTTTTGACGGAGTTATAAGCTCTCAAAGTTAAGAGTAAAACACAGAGGTCCTAGGTCGACCCTTACTAACACTGGCTATCGCCAGTGTTAATAGTTAAAGTTGTTATAATATTCTTCCAGGAGAGTGAAATAGAAGCGAAGCTATCTGTGCACAGTTTGTTGCGATATACTGGGGTGTCCCAAAAGTCAGGGGTCACCCGGATGATATACCGGTTGTTCATGCTTATAGACCGGGGATTTTTATCTTTGTTCATGCAGTAGTACCATCAGAATGAACAAAGGTAAAAATCCCCGATATATCAGCATGAACACCCGGTGTATCACCCGGGTGAGCCCTGACTTTTGGGACACCCGGTATACGATTGGCAAGAAGAGCTTGGGCAGTTCTGCTGCTGGCACAGGGTGGATCCCTACCTGGTCTGGTCACCTTACTTGCTTAAAGGCGCCTTTTCACCTTTTCAACACTTAGATGCAGCCCCCCCCCACCCCCGTAGAATTTTAATAATATAAACAAATTTGCAGTAAATTAAAAATGGAACAACACTATTCGCAGCAGCGCCGCGATTTGCATAACTGAAACAAGATTACGTGACCCACATCAGCCTATTGGATGACGGAGACTCTCGAACGTGGAAGCTGTGTCTTGAATATGGGAAACGGTACCGAAATGGTGAACAGGAGTCTTTAAACGGGTAACATCAAGTCAGGGATCGGTCATTATTTGTGTCAATCCCTGGAACAGCCCTCGAATGGATTGGATTCGAATGGAGTTAAATGGGAGACCGCGGACTGTCTTTTCCTTCTGCAATCACAAAATATTCCTGTAATCCTCACCTGATTTTCTCGAGCACTAGGTCACTGAGAGGATAGAAGGAATCCGGATCGGCAGCCATTTCACAAAGCAATCGAAGACGGCAAGGCTCCTCATCGATGCTCAGCTGATGGAAGTAATCGTCCAGTTTGCGTAATTTAGGTCCCTGGTCGGGGTCCAAGTGATAATCCAGGCCTGCAGGTGGTTCTTCGAGGGAACGCCGACCGCGCCGAGTGAATCCAGTGACAGGAGGAAGGGTGAGCGAAAGAGGCAGAACGAATTGGACTCCTGGAAAAAAAAAACTAACTTGATTCCAAATTTCGCAAATACAGAAACAACACTTTTGTACCAGTGAATGAAAAATGAAAACCTAAAATTACAAAAAGAGTAATAGTAGGAGGTAACATTACGCAGCGAAGGTAACCTGGTACTTGGGAGGATCACAATTCTGGGTAGATCACTGGGTCAGCCATCCGGACCTGTCGGTAACTTGGTAACCCTGACTCATCCAGTAACAGTGACCCGCATGACCTAGTGACCCACTGACCCAGAGTACCCAATGGTCAAAGTGACCCGTAAGCAACCGAATAGTCGTTGGTGATATAAATTCTCTACTTGTAAGATTGTTGTTGTTTTCTGTTGCCTCAAAGTACGATGGGAGGTGCCAGCAGCATCAGCTACGTAACTGCGAGTTTTGTAGCAAAGAACATTTTTTTTCATCTTTTCGCCTCCCAGGTTGAAGTGATACTCTCTGTTGCTAATTTCCATCACACGGACTAAATAAAACTGTTAGTATTCTCTTTTAATCGCGTCGATTTAGTAAGGAATTGTCTGTCGAACTATGCATTTTATGGAAAGTTGGGTCACTTGGATTAACTGGCTAAACCGGATTACGTCACAGTGGGACATGCGAGCAACCCGGGTTCGATACCGGCCGACGCACCAGAAAAATGCTGGGACAAGACCTGGGAGGCTTACGTAATGCGGCATGGATGCATGGGGTGGTAATGATAAGTTTGAATTGACGATACACATGGCTCAGCCAGTTACTCCGTGAACAATGTTTATTGGTTCAGGTTTATAAGATGTTAATAACTTTATATTAATGATCTTAGACCATTTGACGTAAATGTCCAATTTTGTAAATTTGCTAACGATGTCAAGCAATGAAATAAAGTTTACGACCCTGATAGCCACTCTATTCTTCAGGACCAACTGTTCAAACTTATATAAAGCCTGGTCGGATCGTTGGCAGTTGGGTCTGGCACCCGACAAGTGCAAAGTGTTCCATCTGGGAAGACAACATTTTTTGTACGATTACGAACTTGGTGGTACAGACCTTTTACAGTGTGTCGACAACATTAAAGATCTTGGAGTTCGGATGTCTAGTGACCTCAATTTTACTTTGCATTGTAACAAGATTGTCCATTTAGCACGTCATAGGGTTGCCATCATCCGCAAATTCTTTCGCTCTAGGGATCATCCAGTTAATTTGGTGATGGTTTTTTTAAAGTTTATGTACGTCCCTTACTATAATATGCCAGCCCAGTGTGGTCTCCATACCTATTGAAAAACATTGACCTCCTCGAATCAGTCCAACGGAGCTTTACCAGATATTTAAGCAGGCTCTCGGAAAAACCCTACATTGAGCGCTTGGCTATTTTGAACCAGGAGAGGCTCGATTTGCGGAGAGTGCATGCCGACCAGTGTTTTACTTTTCTATTAATCCGGGGTCTTTTAGGTATTGGTTATACCATTTTTTTTAACGCCGTTCCACAGATCGTACCAGGGGTCACCCCTGGAAACTCGTTGTTGGCACGTGCAGATCCAACACGAGAAAATTTTTCTTTTGTAATCGTGTGGTGGCATGTTGGAATTCCCTTCCTGTGCATGTGGTGGAGGCTAATTGCATTGTTAGTTTCAAATCCCGCCTTAAAAGAATGAACCTCACTAACTTCCTGCCTAGGAAACGAGCTTAACTTTTCTCGTGAATCTTTTTGGTTTGGGTAAATTAGTTTTTAGTCTTTTGTGTTTTACCTTTTTTATCTTTTCGGGTATGGTGTATTTTTACCAGGATTGTTACCTTTTAAAACTGCATTGTTTTTTGGTATTTTGGTATTTATTTTTTTCTAACTATGGAGATTGTAAGTGGCCTGCCCTTTTGACTCCAATTGTATTTACAGACAATAAATAGTTATGATTATTATTATTAATATTATTAATTGAATGCCCACCAAACTTGAGAGAGAACTACTTACTAATAGTCACAAATGTGATGGGTAATGAATACTGTGAGGTTTGAGACATGATCACCTAAATATGAGCTGCAGGGAAGTTGGGGGGGGGGGGAGATTTCTGGTAATTTTGCCAAACAATAACACGATTTAACAATGGTTGTTGCATGATGGGAAATAAGAGCAATTTGAAGCGTAAACAACTTAATAGAAGCTTTCGGCATTACAATCGTTTTCGTAATGACTCCAGGTTACGGCGCGTTTACGCAGCGACTCGCCTTTGAATTCTCGCAGCTAGAAGCTAGAAATCACCTCAAATTCCAACATGGCGGCGGTTTTATGTCTGCCGCCTCGCAAAGAAAACAACAAATAACGTGAGTTCAGAAGCATTTGGGAAAATTGTTTCGTCATGAGGAATTCTTTATATTATTGGCACAGATTATAAGACTGCAAGTATTTACTCAAACGATGTCGGATTTAGCTAATCTATTTAGCGTTGTTACCATGGCAATGTCACCTTTGCCATCGCGATTGAGTTCTAGCTGCAAGAATGCAAAGACGAGTAGCTGCATAAACGCTCCCTTACACTGTTGTACAGTACGAATTGCAAGAAGTACATAGTGTTCACATTGTTACAGTGTTCCTCTGTGAGAATCGGGCCAGGTCAGTGTTCCTCTGCCAGGTGTGCAGTGTAGATTATACTGTGCAGCACTTTCTTCTGGTCTGCAGGGGCGCTTTACCAGAGAACGACAGATATTATCGAAGTGGACAGTTTCACATCCGACTCTCCAATTGCTGCTAGAGTGTGCGTCTGGGGTGGCTGCAGTCGCCAGACTATTGGCGATGTTGGATTATTGTGTACTGACACGAGTCAGATTGTGATTTCTGCGCTGATGCTATGCATGGTTGGTTGGTTAATTCTTGTGAGTCAGAGTGGTTCAGTCTGATTTTGTATCATTTGCTTTTGTTTTGACCAACTTATTACTGTAAAGAGCGTACGATTGCAGATCAAGGCTCTGGAATAAAGAATTTGAATTTGGGAGAATCAGATTCTGGTCAGATTGAAGTGAAGCGTCCTGTGCACAAGGCCTGCCGAGATACGGTTGGTAAGAAGAGCTTGGGCAGTTGTGGCGTGAGTACAGGCTGGATCCCTACACTGGTCGTGTCGGGTTACTTTACGAACTTGCGTAAACGGCTAAAATTATCACGTTACGGACCGATTATTATTTATGATTGGGGAAGGGAAGGTGGAAGAATTGAAACTATGATTTCGGCTCGTTGTTTAGATCGCCCAGTTATTTTCTTGCCACTGAGCTACGAGCATCTTTTCCTTTCCAATCGAACAAATCAAAATTTAAAAAATAGTCGTAGCAAGAACAGCAAAATAGTTGGATAGCAAGAATAGCACTGAAGGTGCTATTAGCCTACCGTATCTGCACTTTCTCTACTGTTCTGTAGCGAAAGTGACGGTACTGTAGGCTAATAACAATTGAAGAAACTCAATTAAGTAAGCCTAATGGTAGTTTTTTCAATTTATTTTTTCAATTTTAGCAATTATTATTCCAAAGAGCTTCACCTAAATTTAATGCGGGTCACAACGTTGTAATGAAAATACTTCAGTTTTTACGAACATTGCCTTACTATTAATTAATTTACTGAGTGTTAGCTTACTAATGCAGTTCGATTATAATTAAAATCCTGCACTATTCCTTTGTGTATCAGTACCTTCCTAAACGAACAGAGCGAACAGAACGTACCACTGTTAGAGACAGTTCGGCCTCAAACTTGACGTCGCGCATGCGCAGTGACGTTACATCAACCGTTCAGTACCTTCCGAAACTGCAACCACAGCTCAGCAAAATCAACAAGCTCAACAGAGCACTCGTTACGTCATACCTTTAACGTGACCAGACGTTGCTAATTGATTGGACCAGGCTAGGCTAATGGATGTGACCAGGCGCGAGCAATGCCAAATTGCAAACCATCTCGGGGAGGTGGTTGTGGGTGATTGCCAGTGGTGGAGCTTTTGAGCATACGCGATTGCCGGAAACAGACTAATCGCTGACGATGGTTGACGTAAGCAAGCCAAATCAATACGGCTACAATAGGGAATGAGCTGAACTGTCACCAACAGTGGTGCGTTTGGTTCGTTTTGTTCGGCGCTTTAGGAAGGTACTGTAGGAAATGTGTATTGTTAGTAAGTTTGGAGTATGCTCACCTCTACGCTCACTTCAATAAGTAAAGTATCAGTCACCTCACAACTAAGCCGAAATAACACGTCAGTCTCGTTGTTCGTCATCACTGCCCCGCGTTCGTAGCTTCTTTGTTGGGATATTACGTCCTTCCATTGTTCAAAGAGGATGATTCATCGGTAGTGGTCAAAGCACGCTAGTGGTCTGTCCGCCAAGTGTCATTGCCAGACCATTCATTTTTTCGAATGGAATTTTATTACAGTGGCCCTGACCCGAAGCCACATACCCCAACTAAAATTCACTACCTTACACCTACCACTACATGTCGCAAAATACACCAAACAATACCTCCAAAATTCAAGCAACAGACCACCTTCACCACACAGGACAGCAGAGAAACATTAATCTTAAAGATGACACAAAATCAAATCATTTACTACGAATCCATACCCTTAACCAGATGCATTGATATGACGTTCCAATCTTCGTATTGTTACGAAAATTTTGTTGTTGCCTGGTGGGCAATACCTTATCTCCTTTGTTTGTCGAAGGGTAAATTCTTCCATAATGCGTCATTCAGTCAGGGATCCTGGTTTGAGGGGATTGGTGTGTTTGTACAAGACTTTAAGCTTTGCATTTCGCGGCGACTCCAGCACGTACCATCGAGCTTCATTGGGTAGCTGGTTGTAATCTCTGTGTCTGTGTCTCTGGACGTGGGGCTGGATCTGGGCGTTCCCCAGTTCAGAGTCTTCTTAGACTCTGTGGCGAGTGTCAAGTTCCTCCAGTGGTCCTTCCGCTCTTTGGCCGTGTACCACCGGCTGATGCTGGAAATCAGTGTCAAGCTCTTCCGAGCACGTCGGGAAGAGCACTTGGTCAAGATTCGGCGGGTTCCAGGTCACCGGGGTTTCCATGGCAACGAGACGGCTGATCTCCTGGCTAGGAATGGCACTGTTCATACGGTCCAGTTTGCTGTGGAGCCCAGGGACCTACGAGTGGTCCTCCACTCGCTCTCTACCACAGCGTGGCAGAGGGAGTGGGACAGCAGTGAGAAGGGGCGGCATCTGGATGCCCTGAATTCGGTGGTCATTGCCCCGTCCGCCCTCGGGCGTCTTGCTCGGCGGGAGGTGGGTCTCCTGTCCCGGTTGCGGATCGTTCATGCTCTCCTAACGAACACAAGAGCAGGCTGGGGTGGCAAGCTTCCCAGCTGTGTAGCTATGGGGACGCCGATGAATCTGTGGTTCACTTCCTTCGAGAGTGTCGGAGGTGGGCACAGTTTTGGCGTATTGGGTTCAAGGCATGCACGGACTTGTGAGAGGTTTCAGGAATACCTCGGGAGGCTGGGCTCGCGAGAGCTCGTATCTGGGCAGTTCTGGTTTTTTGCGAGGCGACCGGCCGGTTCAAGGAGTGAGAGGGTGGCCCACCTGGTGGTGTTTTGGTATGTTAGTATGATGGTTTCTTGGTTAGAGTAAGCCTAGTTTTTAAGAATTAGAAGGAGTTTATAGCGCTTGGGCTGTGTAGTCTCCTGTTAGTTTAAATAAATAAACAAATAAATAACTCAAGCAAAAATGCATGCGTTCAAAGCGTAACATGGTTACGAACGTTCCATTCTTGACTGATGGAATAACGTATATCTATATATTTATTTCGCTTAGGAGCAGACTTAGCTCAGGAGCAGAGCTAAAAGGATTGTTAAGGATCAGGATTAAACAAAGCTTCAATAATCAGCAAGAGGCCGAGCGGGCTCATTCTTCCCACTGTAGCAAAGCAAAAGGGCGAGCGGCCGACAATGAGAACGGATATGTGCCCTAACGATTAGAAACAAACACTATTACTTCAATAATGCTGACTATTGCAGCCGAGTTGAAGCAGCGGGAATCACCTAGACCGGCCGGGGAACAACTAATTTTCTTTATTTGGCGAAAAGAAACTTTGGAATCGAGCAACGAACCGTTTTGCAAGAAGGTTGTACACGTGGGATACTGTTGAAGAGTTTTGCTGAGTACAGGAAATTTGGAGAAAAATTCCCATGCGGTACAAATCTTTGCGAATCGTACGCCTAGTGGCTAGTGATGAAGAACAAAGTCATGAAAACCTGTCATTCATAAAGAAAAACAGACCTCAACATCAGTGAGCTTAGTATTTTGTGGTTTTGTGTCAATCACACGGTTTCCATGTAAATTTTTATAGGGCTTAACACGAAAGTACCGATCGCTAGGAGGTTCCTCTTTAGCAAACTGACATTGCAGCTATAAGTCCAGGTATACAGTAGTGGACGACGAATTTGGAACGTATCATTACCACGCTAATATTTATGCAGTTCTTTCTTCTGGTTCAAATAAGACGCGGTGTGTACACAATGCCAAGAACCTGACAACAGAAGCTTATAAAGTCCAGGCGAAAGCGATGCACTGAAGCTTGCACGTTCTCCACTATACTATAGGCACGGAAGTGAAAAACCAATGTTGCAATTAGGGTTGGACGATGTTGATATCGTTAATATCCAAGTGCAAATTGGATGGCCATGAACACAAACACAAACACACAAACTGCATTCACTTTCTGATATTACTAAGGAATAAAAACAATTCTTATTCCTTGGAAGTTGAGTTCAAATTATAGTTCGTTTCGTTGAAGTGAACTCTAATCCTTTTTTATGTGCTTTCACAGCTGTGAGTTCCGTAAGGATACGAGCTCTAATGCTTTTTTTTTTCCTAAACAGCGAAGCAATTTTTTGTTCAGTTATAATTTTGTATGTTGAAGCGATGCAGGGGCCGAACAACAGGAACCACGAGTCACTTAAAATTTGTGTTAGTACCACACATTACATGTTTTTTTTCTTGTTTCATTGATTTTACGGAATTGTTTTTTATTTTTGTAATGCAGCACGTCCTGCCCTCTACGCTGCACAATTTTTGTTCATTTTTTGCAGTTTTGCAGTTTTGTATGCGGTTGAGTTTCTAAATATACATATTTTTAAAGGCGTTGCGATTTTCTTTTTGGTTCAGTTCCTTCGAGCTCTGTTGGGAATATTTTGTCCCATTTCTTTTTTTTTTGTTTACCATCGAATGTGTTTTAGGCTATATCAGTGCTTGTCCAATCCCGTTGTGAAGTTTCGTGTCGGCTCTTTAGGTCGCAAGAAAGAAAGACTGGAGGTTAAGGTGTTTCCGTTTCGATTAACCCGAAGACGCACGCTGCCTCCAACAGGGGTTAGCATGACTGGAAGGTGGAAGGTTGGAACTGCTCCGGCGGAAATGCCAATCGACCAAGATCTAGCCAGTAGGAGAAAATGGCGAGGTAGTAACGTTTCCAGTTCACGTTTTTTTTTTAGATCCTGGTTATTTCCAGGAAGACACAGACTTTTCTGAGAACTAAAGCCATTTGACATCTGGAAAAGGTAGTTAACCTTTAGTGAAGTATTTGGAAACAAAGTTTTAACATTTTGTTGATTGGGAAGTAAAGGTCCTGGATTGATCTTGAGTTGATCTGATCTTTGCTAACAAGATACATTTGTGTTATAGTATACAACACTGGAATCATTGGCGGAATGGAGCGAGCGGTGGTTTAACTTTAAAGCAGTCATAATAACGCCATATTATGATCCATATCAAAAACCAAAACTGGTAAACGGGATCGCCAAGTTCCGATTGGTTTAGGCCCTTCAAAGGAGTGATATCAACAACCAAAACGTTCGCCAAGTTAGTCGCACCGATTACTAGTTCTAACTTAGTGAAACGAAAACTATAACACTGCTACTTTCGGTAGCAATGTTCAAGTTTTCATTTAACACCCAAAGTATTATTCGGTGCGAATAACTGAGGGAATGTTTTGGTGTGTTGCTATCAATCCTTTGAAGGGCCTAAACCATTCGGAACTTGGCGGTCCCATTTACCAGTTTTGGTTTTTGATATTATATCATTTCTTTTTTTTAAATTGTATATTAGACTTAACTCAATTAGCCTGCAGATGTTTAATAAAGTGCCACGTCAACAATAGCTTGAGTGGCATTTTTTCCAATATTTTAATTTCATATCACTCCTTCGAGAGGGCGTCCTATTCTCTACTTAGTGGCGTCTTTATCAGTTTTTGGTTTTGTTTTAATTTATTGTTATTTTTATTTTTTTTTATTTAGTTCATATCACTCCTTTGTGCGGCCGAGCCATTGGCAACTTGGTGGCCACTTTACCAGTTTTCGGTTTTATTTTGACATTTTGCTTAGTTTTCGTGAATTGAACGTAGACACATTTTCTTTAGCAACGTTGTTTACATTTGTGAGGACACCTAAACGTACGCACGTCAGTATACATACACGTTGTCATTATCCGAACTTTAGCCGTCCAATCAGAGACGATGCCGACAATACCAACAATAATTATAACAACACCTTCGTACTTACGCGCCCTCCTACGCCATTCCCGTTATACCCCCAGGCTGTAAACCAGAAAAGGTATTCTTCGTACCGGACTGCAGCCATTCGTCAAATTTCATAGCTGAAATCCTACTCGGTATCGGTGAATAATCAACTATGGGAATTAACATTGGTTTGAGCGGACTAGAAACTAGAAGAATTAAAAGAAACTAGCAACACATTTGCAACGTTATTGAGGGTCAAATTTTGCATCGAAAGCCACTTAGCTGACATTCCTACACAAGTTAATTTTTGTCAGGTGGGTCATTGCTCTCTATTTTACCACAATTTAAGCTATTGTACCGCGTTATTATTTTGCCCTCAGTACCTGAAATGTGCCAAACTATGCTTCAGGATATTAGACACTGACGCTATGGCGTCCCGCTACAATGGTTTACCAACCTTGACAATTGAATTGATGTGATGTTTGTTGCCAAACTTGGCGCGAGACACTAGCGTGTGTCTGGATATATAACTCTGTGCTGGAGCCAGTAACTGGGTTAGCTGCAAAGGGTACTGGACTTGTAATAAGGATGGCGTCTTTTACTGAAAACAGTGCTGTGAGAGTGGATTTCTTAGGCCTAAAACGCGCGATTTTTTTTTTAGTTTATTGGCAATTGAATTGATGTAATTCTCAGCAAGTGGAATGTTTTCTTCTCCGATTTGTAACCTTAAGCCATGTTTTTCAGCATAAGGGATTGGACAAAACAACATTTTTTAGGTCGTTAAGAAGCACGCTCTCACAGCATTGGCTTGACTAAAGGCACCGTTGTATTTTTCTCCATGTTTACCTCCTCTAGTGCCCCTTGCAGTTAGCTCAAGCCAGCGAACTAACAGCAAGCCAGTGGCTATTATGGCGTTTATTGCTTTAGCTCTAATAACAAACACCAAACTGGAAAATGTTGGTGGCTGTGCTTTGGTAGTCTGCGTGGTGAAGAAAAATTAACCACATCACTTGAAAGCCCCTAAAGTACTGAGCACTTTCACCTCATCGAACTCACAACCCATTACATCAGAAACGACCATTTCCACCGAAAGTTTCGTCACGCGTCAATTGTTTTAGAACTTGATGCATGGGTGAGAAAAATGGCTTCCAAGTAGTGTTTTAAAAACGTATGCTCACTATCACTTTTGCCTTACATTTCCTTGGTTAAAACTGCGTTCTTAAGCAGTTTTAAGTTAAATACGGTATGAAAGTATATTTAATTAGTATTAAAAAACGCTTTAGCGTATAAAATACGGATGCAAGCCTTAAAAAACGTAAAGCCCTAAAGAAACAGATATTAGAAAAGACATGTAAGCCATCAGCTTGTAAATACGTGTAAAAGAATCTCCAGCGACCCAAAAAAACAAGCTGGAGCTTCTTTTACAAGTATTAGTGCGACGCTGATGGCTTACATGTCTTTTTCTAATATCTGTTCCTTTACGGCTTTAAGTTTTGTAAGGCTTACATAGGCTATGTATTTTATACGCTTAAGCGTTTTTTAGCACTAATA
>JAHWFP010234583.1:72346-87909 GCA_023313725.1 Lithobius niger | reverse complement strand
AGAGTTAACGTCTGGATATAAGAAATCTCACGAAATGATCGGGAGTGAACAAAACAGATGTTGATTTGCAGCTCCACTTTGTTCTACGTATCTTATCCAGGATTTACGCACGTTTCAAGGTAACACGTATAAATTTATGGTAAACTGTTTTCGCCTCGCCAGGCTTTTGTTATCGAAAATAATTAGAACACTGCTGAAATCACGAGACGGCTACGGTCGATTTAATAGTTGCCGTATGCAGTCCAATAGTTTTTCGTGTTAGGTAGTATGCTTATTTTGCAGCTTGTCTTATTCTTCATTTGTCTTATTTTACTATACCTTTATTTAATAAAAAAATTGAAGGGATTTAATTTAATATTTCACTATTATTTTGTTTGTTTGGAGTGTGGGCGGCTGAATTTGGATGGCTTGCCTGCGTTACTTGTTGTTGCCTGGCAACCATTAGGAGAGGATGGATGAGCGACGTTTATATTTACAGTAACGAACCTTGTTTTGAACTCGGTTTTAAAAGTACTTCTAGCGGCACAAACATTTTCTCACTTCACTATGTTATGAGAGGAACCACAAATTATCTTTCTTTACTGCTAAAATTATTTTATGTGTTGACGTAACCATAACAACGTCTCAAAACGATCTTTCTTCATCTAATGCACGGACTACCTCGATCCGATCGTATACGTAGCGCTGCCAAACCATGGAAGCATACTTTGTAACGGGTAATGAATGGCCAAGATAACACCTTGCATGCACCTAAAACAGACGAGCGAGGTCACAACTTAAACAATCGATGATAACATCAAGTCATTCTCTTAGTGGCCCTATTCTAAGGTTTTTGATAAACTTCCCTCTGCTAGCCGCTGGTTTTTTATATAGTACAATAAGCTCGAAATTATACCTGCCAATTGTAAAACAACAGTCAGTAGCATCGTTATCGGCAATTTTGATATTTACGCAGGTAATATTTTTTTACTTTAAGGTCTCTAATGAACATCAGAATGCCTCCCCCTTTTTGGTTTTTCCTGCAATTATAAAATCTAGTATAGTTGGTTAAGGTATAATTATGCACTTCACTATCTCTGATATTAATTCTGTAAATACAACAAAATCCCACACAATTTCAGCCGTTTCGAACTCTGCTAACCAGGAATCCCAGTTTAGCTTGCAACTCCTAATGTTAGTATGTAAATAATAATAAGTTTATTTCATATAATTACAGTATTACTGTAACTCTCGAAGCCTTAATTAAAAAGCTTGTTTCGTAAGTCATCAGTCTTAACAACAATTCTCATTATCACAACCACGACTGCACATGTATTCATAACAATTCACATTCATTTTTACACTAACAATTCAATAATCTTTCTTCTTAATATGTATGTATGCTAATTTCTATTTTCCAGTATATTAGTTTGCATTTTTTAAAACTCAGCCTTATTCATACACTTCATTATTTCCTTTGGTACTCCATTGAACAAGTCTGGTATAAAGTAATCCCTTTTTCTTTTTTCATAATTATTTTTACATATTGGCAATTTATAACTATTTTTTCCTGCTTTGGGTTCACTTTTATAATTTATTAGAACTTTGTGTTTATTATTAAGAAAATACTTTGTCAAAATAACAATTTTTTTAGATCTTTTATCTTCATAATTTTATTCTCGTTAAAGAGAGTTTCTGGTTTTTTTTTCAAAATTGGTTCTCCAAACAGAATCTTTATTAACTTATTCTGTGTTTTTGTAATCTTTGAATTAAGTAATCCGTTGTTTGTCCGTATATTTCAATTCCATATCTGATGGTACTAGCTATCCAAGCATCATAAATAATTTTTTGTTTGTTTCTTGTTTAAGATTTCTCTCAGTTTGTATAATCTTGGGGTTAATTTTCTAAGTTTTTTTTTATCAACTCTTTTATATGCTTTTTAAACGATCAGTTTACATCAATTTCTACTCCCAAATATTTCACGTGTATTGTTTTTCTAGTTTAACACACCTATTACTACAAATGTGATTGTTTTCATCAGAATATAAGTTTTTACAGTTTCTATAATGTTTAATAATCCAGTTACTATTTTTTATTTTCATTTTTGGTACTGTAATGTCCATTTGCAAGGTTTTATCGTTCTAATAAATAATTCATTCTCAATATAATAATCATTAATTAAATTAAAATCGTGCTGTAAATTATTCATCGTACCTTCATAATTTTAATTTATTGATATTAAAGCTGTATCGTCAGCAAACACGAAAGTTTTTGTATTTTTAAAGTTTTCAACAATGTCATTTGTAAAAATTAAGTACAGAAGAGGTCCCGGTACAGAACCTTGCGGTACACCGTATTTAATTGCAGTTGGAAGACTATTTTGTCCTTTCACTTGTACTATTGTTTTTCTTTCATGCAAATAGCTTTTAATAATATTATGTATTTGCCCTCTTAAACCTAGGTTATAACATTTTTGTAATAGTATGTTCATATCAAACGTATCAAAAGCTTTTTTAAAAATCAATTAGAATAATACGTGTATATTTTCCTTCGTTAAGTCCTGACGTTATTAAGTCATTCATTTCAGATAATAGATCAGTAGTACCCATATTTTTTCTATAACCAAACTGTGATGTTGTTAAACTTTTACATTTATCCAAAAAAAAAAATATTTTATTAACAAAAAACTTTTCTAGTATTTTATCAATTATAGATAATAGTGCTATAGGCCTATAGTTATTTAAGTCTTGTCTATTTCCTTTTTTAAAAACTGGTCTAATAATTTGAATTTTTAGCTGTTCCGGCCAAACTTCACATTCGATCATTGCATTTAATAATTCACAAATAGCTTCAGCTGTATTTTCTTTGTTTTTTTATATGATCCGTTTGTATTTTGTCTAATCCTGTTGACTTCGTATTATTTAATTCCGTTATAATATTTACTATTTCCATATCAGTAGCATTTTTCTAAATACATTGTCTGTTTTACAGATTTGTTATTTTTAGCTCTATCCCCTGTTTTTTTTTTAATAATCTCCTTGTTTATAAACTTCATGTTCAATTTTATCAATGATCTTAAATTCAGTTATTTGGTTTGAAAAATTAATATTAATTTCATTAATAATTTCCTCTAAACTTTTATCAGTAAATGTTTTTAAAATTTCATCATCAATTTGTTTTTTATTTTCCTTTCCAGTTAGCTCATTTACAACATCCCATATTGTGTTTTTAGTTTTTTGCAAGTTTTTTAACTTCATCTCAAAAAACTGTTTCTTACATACTTTTAATTTTTTATTAACTTCATTTTTTCTTTTCTATAATTTTCCCAAAGTTCAACATTAACATTTTCTCCTTTCTTTAAGTCTTTCCACATTTTGTTTTTTTTTCAATTTTCATAATTAGATCATCTGTAATCCATTCTTTTCTTTTATGTTTTTTATATATTATATAGTTAATGTAGTCCTTGTTTGTTTAATTGTATTTTCTGTGTACATTTTATGAAAAGTATTATAATAATAAGTAATAATAATAATAATAATAATACTTTTTATTCAGTTGAATGTCAATAAATGTTATTCAGTTGAATGTCTTTTTGTTCAGTTTAATACAGTCAATAAATGCACGAAGCAAAAGCTTGTATGTGCACTGAATAATAACTTAATATCTCATATAAACATATATAATTACAAGTTTTCCTATAATCGGATGTTTACAAAAAATATGAATTAGTGTTGGTAAAATTACAATAACTTTGTGGAATACACGCAAAAAAAATCTAAATTGATATTGTAAAAGACTAGTATGGTTATTATAGACGTTTAACATTTTAGGTTAATCCTTGAATGATCCACTTTTTAATGTGTGTTTTAATATTATTACTCATCCGGTTTTGTCTTAAATTGAGTGTTGTCTCATTCAAGATTGCAGGGATATTATAAGACAAACATTTTTTACCGTAAGAATTTGCCATAATGGTGTCTTTAGCCAGGCAGTGTTTGTTCCTGAAGGTCTTTCAATTCGTATTTGGAATGTTTGATCCAAAAAATTATTCGTAATATTTTGTTTTCATAAAAAATTTCATTAGTGGATTTTCCTTCGTGGTAATTGAAGCGTACTTTAGCTGTTTGTTCAGACATTTTTGTAGTCTGCTGAGGTGACTATCTGATATCGAGCCAAAAATTGTACAGGCATAGCTTACATTGAACAAAACCCAAGCTTCATATAGACGCCGTTTCGTTTTCAAATCAATGATATCCTGAATCATATAAAGTGCTGGCATAATCCTTCTTATTTTGCGGATCAGTGTTTCAAAATCAGCATAACATTTCCAATTTTCATCAAGATCAAGTCCCGAGATATTTAAGTTGGGAAACCTGTTTGATTTTACTGCAGTTACAGATAATTTTGTTATTACAGTCATGTTAGAGAAGTAAAATCTGACAATTTGTCCTCTTGGTATGAGAAGTTGTAATAAGTAAGAAAACAGCCTTTTCAGGGCTTATATATAGTTCATTGTCATACAAATAGCTATTTATGATATCGAAGTCATTTTGTAAATTTTGTATAATATTTTTTGGATTAATGTGTATTGAGAGAAGAAAAATATCATTTGCATACAAGGTAAGATTCGAAATAATATTTAAGTTGGCTATGTCATTTATATAAATTAAAACAAATAATAATAATAAGTTTATTGCTTACATTGCTCGAAGTTAAAATAATAACTTTTGTGAGCTACAATATTACGTAATGCACATAACACGTAACACCTAAATCAATATTTGATTAATAAATACATGCATACATGAATAAATATAATATATTATGTACAATTTATGAAATGTTAGTAGTGTTAGTTTTATTAAGTTTTATAACTATTTATAAGTAGAACTATTAATTGACTTTTTATTCATGTTTGCTTTGAAAATGTAACATTTTGTTTTCTTGTACCTACCATATGCATTGTTTCAATAGGGTAACTTAAATCTTCGTGACGATACTCTTAAATGCAAACTTTTTGGTTCATCATAAGTTTTATGTGTATTTATGTGATAATTTTTAAATATCATGATATAGTTTCTTATACCATGGCTGTGACGTCACGCTAACTCAATGCCACGCTAAATTTTCGTAGGTTATCTCGTTAACCGTGACCGGAAGGGTGCGTCATAGCAAAAAGTGTGGGTTATCAAGTTAACCAACACTTTTGCCGATAAACCACACTTTTGACACTTCCGGATCACGCGACTGGGAACGCACACACTAACAACCAAATACAGCGTGCAAAAAAACAGTAACGCAATAAAAACTTACAAAACGAATTACTTAAAAGGAATGAAATCGTATCCCTGCAAACTCTCACACGTGCAAAAGGAAATAGAATGACCTTCATTCAGACCGACACCCTATTACCGTATTTTTTTTAACAATTCTCAAACTACAAATGCACATAATGAATTACATATCTTCCCAGAATGTGTCAGCTTTATCCCTGCTGTCTCACATATCGAATTATTCACTCCAAACATGATAAATGCTTCGATAAACACGAGGAGGTTCCAGCGTAAACCCAGCTTGTATTGCTACCCGACGCTTCTGTCTAACTCCCCCTCCTCCCTCCACAAAGTTTGAGCGAAATGACTCGTCCATCTATGACACACCTCCCCTTCCACAAACTAAAATAGTATGACCTTCATTCAAATCCAGGATACTGATGATCAACGTTTTCTTGAAGCAATTTTCACAAAACACAAACACGTTTTGATATGAGTTGGCTTGACGTCCCAACCGTGGTATAAAACAGTTATAGGTTAGAAGCGAGAGGTTATCAATTTTTAACCCACGGCTGCGATTATTGTCCCTGCTCCTCGAGCAACATGGTGGGGGCTTCGCCCTCAACCTTTGCATGCTCGAGCAGGGCAATAATCGCAGCCGTTGGTTAAAAATCGATAACCTCTCGCTTCTAACCAATAACTATTACTTAATTCATTTATTTTTAGTATTTTATTATAAATAAAGATATCATTTGTTTTTATCCCCTTATTTTCCAAATAACACCTTAACTAATTTATTCTGTACTTTTGCACTCGCATTATTATATATTCAGAAACAAAGCCATAAATTTCGATTCCATATCGCATAAATGCTACCTATCCATACTTCATAGAGATTTTTTTTATTGCATAGAGTACGTTTTATGTTATATAATTTCGGTATCATCTGTCAAAGTTTTATGATCAGTTTGTGATCAGAATAATAATGATAATAATTTATTGCTTTATGTACATGGATGTGATGTGCAGGCACAAAGTGCTACAGAGCTTGTGTGTGCAAGCAGTTGACAGTAACATACACTTAAGATTGTAATGTCGGCTTGCCGAAAAAAAACGATTGGAGAGGCTACCTGACCTCCAAAGATCAAAAAAACTCAGGGAACATTTTTTTTCTTGAGCACCCAAAAACGCAAAAAGACTTCGGTCTTCTATCTTCCGCCATTTCCCCAATAATGGACTACATCGGCCAAACTTGGAACTTCTTAATAGCCACACACTCCAGCTACCTTCCTGGGAAAGCAGAATACCAAATTTCCATCTAGAAAATTATCTACAGCCATTTGAAAAACACTCCAAACCTGCCGCAGCGCCTGTCACTTCTGGCCGCCATTATTGTCAATTTCATGTACAATTGGATTTTATTTGCATTCCTATATTCAGGGCAAAAAGCCCCAAAACGCTAGCTTAGTTGTGTTTTAGGAGGGGCTACGTTTGGTAGTTAACCTCACATACATGTTGGATACAGACTTTTAGACGATATTTTCTGTGTATTTGAACGATCGCAACTACTATGAAAAATGCCCACCCAAATCAAAATCTGTTTATTATTCCAAACTTAATTAATTCGTTACAGCATTTACTAAGCTAGATTATTTAATCATTTTATTTATAATATTTTGCCCCCAGAACGCTACCATTAGTCCGAACCAATTCGACATCAGCAACCTTACCGGACACAAATTTTTAGTGTAAATATTTTGCTTCAAATCTCCAGCCAAAACTCCGACTGTGACCATCCGAATGTTACCAATAGCTTGTCCTTCTATTAACTCAGTATATCTTAAAAGATCTGTTCCCAAAGCAAAACAAAGTCAGTCTGTGCAATAAAACTCCGTCCCCCCCCCCCCCAACTCAAACTAGTTGTGGTGTCTAACACTGCAGTTTACATTTAAAGCTTGTTAAATTTAGCAGTAGTGATTTATTCATTACACAAGCCACTCTACTAAGCTTTAATTTGAGCCATTTCCCAAAGTACTCTTGTAAATATGAATCCTACAGTCAATATTTTAATGCAAAGGCCTCTTCCCAAAGTTCATTTGAGTTAAACTGAATTTGGCCTATCTTTACATGTCCCTACTCCTTCAAACGGCTCTGCACCAAAACCCTTTGCCAAACCGACTTCTCCTCCCACTTTCCTGTTCTCCTGGCCCTCCACCAATCAGACAGCCGTAGCTCTCCTCGGCGTCCGCACTTTGGTCGTCAAAATCCGCTGCTCCAGCATAAAAAGCCCCAGTTGCCCTCCCTCCACAGCACAGCACAGCTCACAGATCTTACAAGCTAGAAGGGTCACACCGGTCGGGGGTGGAGATGTCACCCGAAGGTTGCCACGCCGGGCAAAATGGTAGTGGTTCGTATGTATCTAGTTTAGCTTTGAAAGTTTATCTTTAGGAACCCCCCCCCCATTCTAAATTTATAGTTTGAACTTAAACTAACTTCTAGCTTGTAGAAATTTTGGTTGGCAAGCCATCGGCATTTCTGGCCCCCTGCCTTCCATAAGGCAGGCGTAAGAGTGGCCCTCTTTCTAAAAGCCAGTTTCTTTCTTTGTTTATTTTAAATCTTAATGTAAACAAATGGACGGTTTGATTCTCGTGGACTCGGGGAAAAATAACTGTGGGACGATTTGATCATTGTTGAAAAATAATTGTCACGGATAGTTGTTACTTCGTGGACGCGGTTCAACTTGTTGGTTAAACCTGGACTGGAGCCCAAGATAAAAACTTCTTTTCCTAATTGAAATTTAAATTGTATTTGAGAACCAACATCGTTGTTCTTGTCTTAAGTGAATTTCCAAATGTAAATTCAAGCAGAAGGCTTTGCAAACTTGTTAAAAGCTTACTGGTGAACTATAAATGTAAAAAGTGTTTCTATTTTCATTTTTCTGATGTTTTAAATAAAAACCAAGAGTTTTAAAAACTTCAGGTTCGTTCCCTAGTGGATTAATTGTTTTAAGTGTAAAATATTATGCAGCCTATCTTAGCTTTATACTTCCGTTAAACAGTTAAATGATTTCCACCATTGGTGGCAGTGAAAATACCGGTAGCATTAAGTTAGGCCTATAGTTAGGACACCGACGCGTCTTTCCCGATGCCGGGACTGTAGCCCATGCTGTGTTTATTGTCGTAAAAAGTCGTCATAACCACCAAAATTTGATGCTAAGAAGAACTCGTCAACCAATGATGTGGTGGGATGAACAGGTGCTGTTCCCGTCAAGCGTTCCCCCCCCCCCTTCCATACAACCATGCCAAGTTTCTAGAAGGATGCAAGCCACTTCCAACTAGATGTCAGTGATCAAGCTAATAACGATCACTAAGCAGAAGTCCGTACTGCCGTCAAACAACAGTACAAATGCCGCTCAGCAGCAATAACAAATGCCGGTGCCGGGAAGCAGAAACTACCGCTTTAGTAAGCTGAAATGTCCCAGTGCCCCAGTTTTTGTGAGGAGGATCTGCCCGCCCGGGAACAGAGCTCCATCACACCAGTTCAGTAGACCTTGAGTGTGCCAACCTAAGTCAAGTCAGGGTTCTAAACCTTTGAACCACAACCGTCGTGGTAAACACAGTAACCACAACTCGACAGCTAAACCGGCTGGATCTGTCGAAATGCAAGCAGACCACCCCTAGTCAGGACTCTGCCAGTACCGAAAGCGCTAGTCTGAAATCTAACCCTAATAATCGAGTTAGGCGCTGTTTCATTTGCAATTCCCCCCAACATTTCCGCAACGAATGTCCGGAGAGAAATGCTAAAATTGAAGAATCAAATGCTTGTTTTAGTGCAGGAACAAATGTACGAAGGGTGCTAAAAGCTAGTACCTTCCAGGGTAAATTAGGAAACTGAACCGTGACTTGTCTTCAAGACTCGTCCAGTACAATAAATGTAGTCAGCAGTAAATTGGCCACTAATTGGCCCTGGCTTAGACAAACTGTAAAATGCAGACCTAACCTAAGTGCAGAAGTGTTTAAACTTAAACAGGTCAATTTAATTTTAAAATTAGATGACAGACAGATTCTTAGAACTACGGCCGCTGTTTCTAAAGGTACGAGTGCATTTCCCATTTTGCTTGGCATAACTACGTGTAACACGCTACACTGTTTGTGCAAATCTGGGAGTTACTCTATGCCAGTTGAACGTAGTTCAGTAAAGATTGTTCTCTCCCCCATAAAACGGGAACTCCCAAACACTTAAGCAATTACAGTCCCGCTGACAGTAAATCATTTAACGCCCCCCCTCCCCCCCGTAGAGATAGTGAAGCTAGCCGGCCAGACCAATTAACTGACGCGGCCAAGCGAAACGCCAGAATCTTACTGCCTGTGGCGTAGGTGATCGCAATTTAAAAGCGATTAACAGAAGTGAGCCAAACAAGAAGGGTAGAAACGATACTACTCCGCCTGTACAAACTAACAAGCCTACTGGCTTATTGCGCCAGATTTCAGTGATTGGATACAAAAATGTACAAAGTTTTTCAGTGAACAGACTGATAGTGTTTCTCGTAAACCTAGTAATGTTTTAATTAAGCCTGCAAAAGGTAAAATTAACAGGAAGAATTCCCCCAACCTAACTATTAACCCTAGTGAAAAAGGTAGTGTGTCCGGTTATCCGGAAGTGAACAAAGATGCTTCCCTTCCGTATTTTGATTTCTTGGATACAAAAACGTACAAAGTTTTTCAGTGAACAGACTGATAGTGTTTCTCGTAAACCTAGTAATGTTTTAATTAAGCCTGCAAAAAGTAAAATTAACAGGAAGAATTCCCCCAACCTAACTATTAACCCATAGTGAAAAAGGTAGTGTGTCCGGTAAACCGGAAGTGAACAAAGATGCTTCCCTTCCGTATTTCGATTTCTTGGATACAAAAACGTACAAAGTCTTTCAGTGAACAGACTGATAGTGTTTCTCGTAAACCTAGTAATGTTTTAATTAAGCCTTGAAGAGGCAAAATTAACAGGAAGAATTCCCCCAACCTAACTATTAACTCTAGTGAAAAAGATAGTGTGTCCGGTAAACCGGAAGTGAACAAAGATGCTTCCTTTCCGTATTTCGATTTCTTTCCAGGGTTCTGTAAAGTAAAATTGCCTGCATTCAATTTAACTTAAAATTAGAGTGCTAGTGTTTAAAACTTAAATATAGTTTTCCCAGTTCCTTTTTTTTTAAAGATAGGACCGATGTTTTCATGTGAAATCTATGTAAGTCCAGGGTGGAAATAAATGCATTGTTATGGCTCTAGTACTGGATAGGTTCCCAGTGAAAACGGAGGTTTTAATACCTAACCTAACGTAGTTTTCTCCTCTAAAAATAAGAGAAGTTTTCTTGTTGTTAACCGGAAATCTAACCAAGTAATTCCTCGTGTGTGTTTTCCTTAAAAACAGTGAGTAGTTTTACTAGTGTGGCTCCATCTAGAAGCAACCAAACCTAAAATAGTATATTTACGGAATTTTAAATCTAACTTCAGAGACTGAGTGTGTACTACTTGGAAAGTATCTTGTGAATACTGCTGCGTTAAGCAAGTGTTTTTTCTTTGTTTAACTTCTAATTGTTAAACGTTTCATTTTAGTAAAAATTAACTGTAAATTATTTTTACCTTTAACTAAAAATTAAGTGGCCGTTGGAAGTACACCCACAACAAAAAGCAACTTCCAGTTATTTCCCGTTTTGGCCTTCACACCTAAATTTTAATGCCTATGCTTTACTCCCCCCGTCATTATCAATGTTTCCCTGTGTGGGAGAATAATTACAGAGATTGTACGACACTAATTAAATATCCATTAGGAATATTCTACGGGAGTTGCAATTTGTTCCCGGTTGGCTCCTCTTTAAGTTTTCTACGAAATGTCTTTCTTTAAAAAAGCTGTTTGTCTACCCCTCTGCGAAAAAAGTTAGCACTGTCATTAAAAGGTTGCTGGGTATTAGCCATAAAACCTTCCAGTGTTGTATTTCTATGTTTAAGTTGTTTGGCAACCTTAAACCATTCTAGTGGTATTAGTTGCTGTTAAATAGAGCCGGTATATTTCTATGTGTTCACAGAATATCCTTTTCTAACAGTTATCGCAACCTAGGTTAAGGGTGGATGGCGAGGTGGTTTTGGCAGTCACACAGACAAAAAAAGACTTTGCAATTTGACATAATCCGGACTCGTATGAACAATTAAATAGCGGGATACCTCATTTGACAGCTTTCTTTTACAAAAAAACCATAACTTTGTACCTTTATTCAAACATTTAAATTTAAATGTCTTTTGCCATATTCTCTGAATGCTTGTACGATTTTCCTGCACGTCGCAGCGCGGACAGCATTTAGTTAATGGCAGCAAAATTTAGTGTTCATAACTTGTAACTTTTATTTTTACTAAAAATTTTTCTAAGCCACAAAAACGTTGGTCCCCCAAAAATACAAAACGGCGAAGTCAATATTTTTTGTAAACAGTGTAAATTTCTATTTTGTAAAAAAGATTCTGGGATAGGAATAAGTATCCCCTCGCAATCTCATTTTTGGTTTAAAATGAATGGAAACACCAAAATTTTATCCTGGACTGAATGAAAGTAACTTAGAGATGGATAACTCCAGATAGTAAAATTTAATATGGACTTATTTTGTGTTATTTGCTACATGGCTTGGCAGTCTTGTTTTTTCCGTATCTTGTGTGCACTAACCCTTCTGTTTTAGCTTTTATTCGGAGTTCTAAGGAACCCTGAATAAAATCTTCTGTGTGAGGAGATGTAATGTCGGCTCGCCGAAAAAAATGATTGGAGAGGCTACTTGACCTCCAAAGATAAAAAAAACTCGGGGAACATTTTTTATTTTGAGCGCTCAAAAACGCAAAAAGACCTCGTCTTCTATCTTCCGCCATTTCCTCAATAATGGATTAAATTGGCCAAACTTGGAACCTCTTAATAGCCACACACTCCAGCTACCTTCCTGGGAAGGTAGAATACCAAATTTCCATCTAGAAAATTATCTACAGGCATTTGAAAAACACTCCAAACCTGCCGCAGCGCTCGTCACTTCCGGCCGCCATTATTGTCATGTACTACTGTATTTTATTTGCATTCTTTTATTAAGGGCAAAAAGCCCCAAAACCCTAGCTTAGTTGTGTTTTAGGAGGGGCTACCTTTGGTACTTGTGGTGGATACAGACTTTTAGACGATATTTTTCATGTGTATTTGAACAATCGCAACTACTATGAAAAATGCCCACCTAAATCAAAATCTGTTTATTTTTCTGCTCCAGCAGTTTTCCAAACTTAATTAATGCGTTATAGCATTTACTAAGCTAAATTATTTAATCATTTTCAAACGTTTATTTATAATCTTTTGTCCCCAGAATGCTACCATTAGTCCAAACCAATTCGACATCGGCAACCTTACCGGACACGAATTTTTAGTGTAAATATTTTGCTTCAAATCTCTAGCCAAAACTCCGACTGTGACCATCCGAATGTTACCAATAGCATGTCCTTCAAATAACTCAGTATATCTTAAAAAGAACTGTTCCCAAAGCAAACACAAAGTCAGTCTGTGCAATAAAACTCCGTCCCCCCCCCACTCAAACTAATTGTGGTGTCTAACACTGCAGTTTACAATTAAAGCTGGTTAAATTTAGCAGTAATGATTTATTCATTACACAAGCCAATCTACTAAGTTTTAATTTGTGCCATTTCCCAAAGCACTCTTGTAAATACGAATCCTACAGTCAATATTTTAATGCAAAGGCCTTTTCCCAAAGTTCATTTGAGTTAAACTCAATTTGGCCTATCTTTACATGTCCCTACTCCTTCAAACGGCTCTGCACCAAAACCCTTTGCCAAGCCGACTTCTCCTCCCACTCTCAAGTGTTCTCCTGGCCCTCCACCAATCAGATAGCCGTAGCTCTCCTTGGCGTCTGCGCTTTGGTCGCCGAAATCCGATGCTCCAGCATAAAAAGCCCCAGTTGCCCTCCCTCCACAGCACGGCACAGCGCACAGATCTCACAAGCTAGAAGGGTCACGCTGCTAGAAGATGTCACATCCGAAGGTTGCCATGCCGGGCAAAATGGTAGTGGTTCGTATGTATCTAGTTTAGCTTTTAAAAAGTATATCTAGAAAAAACCCCCCCCCCCTCCAATTCTAAATTTATAGTTTGAACTTAAACTAACTTCTAGCTTGTAGAAATTATGGTTGGCAAGCCATCGGCATTTCTGGCTCCCTGCCTTCCATAACGGCCCGCTTTCTAAAATCCAGTTTCTTTCTTTGTTTATTTTAAATCTTAATGTAAACGAACGGACGGTTTGATTCTCGTGGACTCGGGGAAAAATAACTGTGGGATGATTTCATCATTGTTGAAAAATAATTGTCACGGATAGTTGTTACTTAGCAGACGCGGTCTAATTTGCTGGATAAACCTGGACTGGAGCCCAAGATAAAAACTTCTTTTCCTAATTGAAATTTAAGTTGTATTTGAGAACCAACATCGTTGTTCTTGTCTTAAGTGAATATCCAAATGTAAATTCAAGCAGAAGGCTTTGCAAACTTGTTAAAAGCTTACTAGTGAACTATAAATGTAAAAAGTGTTTCTATTTTCATTTTTCTGATGTTTTAAGTAAAAATCAAGAGTTTTAAAGACTTCAGGTTCGTTCCCTAGTGGATTAATTGTTTTAAGTGTTATGTAGCCCACGAGACTATGCATAAGTTACCTTCATGAGTTAAATAATTTCCACCATTGGTGGCAGTGAAAATACCGGTAGCATTAAGGTTAGGCCTATAGTTAGGACACCGACGCTTCATGCCCCATGCCGTGACTGTAGCCATGCTCTGTTTATTATCGTAAAAAGTCGTAATAACCACCAAAACTTCATGCTAAGAAGAACTCGTCAACCAATGATGACGGGGGCGTTACAAGCACGTCAGCCGTCGTAGCGTCCACCGTTACAAGATACATATTATATAAAATACATACTATTTCTTCTTAGTTACTCAGTTTACAAAAATATTACCAATTAAAGATTATAAACCTTAAAAACAAATTCCAAGAAATTTTAATTTCACCATTATTTAGTCATTTTCAGCAGTAAAATCATATAAAATCCACTTTCGAATTTTATTCCGTACATTTTGAAAAAAGTTGCCCTTTGGAAGTTTATTAAATCAAAATGGAATCTGAAAATTCATACCCCTACTTCCATAACAATTATTACATCTAGGTTCGATTAACCAGCCTCTAACAGTTCTTTTTGTTTTAATTTTGAACTCATTACTATTATAATTTCTTTTTAAGACATTCCAGACAAGTGTTTATTGCAAGTTAAAAATCTGATATTTTTTTGTAAATTTCGGCAATACTGTGTGTTTGATTTCTTTAAAGAGTACTTTAAGTGCTTTATTAATGACCTTTTGCAGTTGTATTAGGTATCCATTTGTTGTTGTTCCGTAGACTGTTATTCCATAATAAGCATTTAACCTAATAAGAGCATCAAAAACATCTTTTTTATTATAGTAATAGTAATATCATATTTACCACATTAAGTGGAAGGAATTCAGAAGGGTTGTGAACCGCTAATATATGTATTAGTGTATTAGTGTATATGAATTTAGTGTGTTCTTAAGTTTGTAGAAGGTCGATATAACTTTCCTAATTTTTTTAATAATACCTGTAATATGATCTGGAAATTTCCAATTTTTATCAATGTCAATACCCAAATATTTAGTTTTAGTTACCTTTTTAATTGGTTGACAGGAACAACTTTTTGGATTTAAACAATTTTGGTTGCCCAAGGTTCACCATTTTTATGCGATGTATTAATTGGTAAAAAAAAACAGTTTTCTCTTCTTTTAAGATAAGTTCATTTTCTTCTAAATAAATTCTTAAGTTTTGAAAATCATTTTGAAGATTTGTAATCATTTTTTCAGATTCATAATTGATGGAAAGAAAAAAATGTCGTCAGCGTATGAAGTCAAATTAGTTTTTCAAGTTAAATCTGCAATGTCATTTAAATAAATTAGAGGACTGAAATACAGGACTGAACCCTGTGGGACCCCATGTGTACAAGGTTCCCAAACACTGAGTTTATTGTCGATGTTCACAGCACAAAGTCTGTCTGTTAAATAACTGTTTATAATTATTTAAATAACTGTTTCAATAACTGTTCCTCTAAGGCCGTGTTCAAAATTTTTTTCCAAATTATTTTCTTACTGATTGTATCAAAGGCTTTTGTAAGGTCGACGAAAACTGCACCCGCAAATTTTCCCTGATTAAGAGCTCTAGTAATATTGTTATTTATATTTTCAA
>JAHWFP010234583.1:38366-72246 GCA_023313725.1 Lithobius niger | reverse complement strand
AATAATATTATTTCCATTACAATACATATATGTACAATATACACTGTAATGCTCGAAGCTATTAATTAAAATAGCTTGTGTGAGAACAAATATACATCTTGTTAAAATTAAAATTTACGCATAATTTATCATAGTTATTAAAAAGTTTAAATTTTAAGAATTTTTTTGCATTTTAGACTTCAAATTTCAGAATTCAACACTTCACATTGGGTTTATTTTCTTGTAAGTTTAACTTTTAATTTACGTTTTAATTCATTAATATTCTGGTAATTCATCATATTTCTTGGTAATTTTTAAAAATTATTTGGTACGTAGTACTTTTTATTTCTTTTCCCATATATATTATTCCATTTTGGTACTGTGTATATTGGCTTATTCATTCTGATATTATCTAATTCAGTAAATCTGCTATTTTTTATACATATTTGAGGCGTAATTATTTGCTATTACTATGTAATCTCTAAGTTCTGTAATTCTAAGTATATTATTAGTCTTGTATAATTCTATTGCTTTTATTCCTTCCTGTTTTTTAAACAACACTTTGACCATTTTATTTTGTGTCCTTTGCATTCTTTCTATTAAATAGTCTGATGTAAAACCATACAATTCAATACCGTACCGTATGATACTTCCTTTCCATGCTTCATATAATATTTTCTTATTTTTTGCGTCTAATATATTCTTTAATAGATGGATTTTTGGTAGTATTTGTCTTATTTTCGTATGACTTGAATTATATGCCCTTTGAATTCCAATTTGAATCTATTTCCATTCCCAAATATCTTGCACTGGTCTTTTTTTTCCCAAATTTATGCACTCCTTATTACATTTTTTATTTTTATGATTTAATTCTAAATTCATGCAATTTCCATAGTGTTTAATAACCCGTAATCCTTCACTTTTCTTCATTTTAGGAACTGTAATATCCATGTGTATAGTTTTTTCATTGCTAATAAATAATTCATTTACAATAAACCAGTCATTCAGTTTATTAAAGTCATATTGTAGGTTTTCAATCATGTTTTCATAATTATTGTTTATTGAAATCATTATGGTATCATCTGCAAACAGTAACAGTTGTGTATTTTTTAATATTTTCTGAAATATAATTTGTATATATTAGGTATAGCAGTGGTCCCAAAACCGATCCTTGAGGTACTCCAAATTTAGTGTTGTTCAGACTACTGCTTTTTCCACGTATTAGAACTTGTGTTTTCCTATTATCTAAGAACTCTTGATTAAATTGTATATTTTTTCTCTCAATCCCATCTTTTGGCATTTACTTAAAAGAATTTTTTTATCAAAAGTATGAAACAATTTCTGCAAATCCACTAAAATTATGCCTACATATTTTCCATCATTTAATGTTGTTGTGATAATTTCGTTTATTTTTATTAATAAATTCGTTGTACTCTTATTTTTTTTGTATCCGTATTGTGATTTTGACAAAATGTTTATTTTTCCAGAAAGTTTCTTATTTTATTTGCAAAAAATTTTTCTAATATTTTATCTATTATAGATAGTAAAGCTATTGGTCTGTAGTTATTCAAGTTTACTTTATTTCCCTTTTTATAAATCGGTCTTATTATTTGTACTTTTAGCATAACTGGCCATATTTCTTTTTCAATCATTGTATTTATCAGTTTGCATATTGCTTTTGCTGTGTTATGTTTAGATTGTTTTATATGTTCTGTTTGTATTTTATCTAGTCCTGTTGCTTTTGTATTTTTTAGTTCATTTATTATATTTATTATTTCAACTTCATTTGCATCTTCAATATACATTGTATTTTAACATCCTTTAAGTATTTTTTTTTCTTGTTTTTTATCTTTCTACAGTAGGAACCTTTTTTATATTCTTCGTGTTCATTTTTAAAACTTTCTTTTAAATTTGGCACTTGACTACAGAAACTATTATTAAAATCATTTGATAATTTAACAAAATCCATGTCTTTAAATGTTTTTGCTAGCCCTTCATCAATGTTCTCTTTTTTCTTTTTACTTGTTACATCATTTATAACTTCCCAATTTGATTTATTGTTAAGTTGCAAATTTCTTAATTTCTCCTTATAATAATTTGGGTTACATTCTTTGATTTTTGAGTTTATTTCCTTTTTCTCTCTCTTATATCTGTTTATCGTCTCTTCGTCTATGTCTTGTGATTTCCTTATTTTGTTCCACAATTTATTTTTCTTATCTATTCTTTCAACTAAATCATGTGTTATCCATTCTTTTCTCTTTTTTTCAGCACTCTTACGAAGCTTCGGTTTTACCTTTGATTTATTGTTTGAGTAAATATTATGGATTTTACTAACTATTTCTTCATATATTTCATTCGGACATTCCTTTGTATCTAGCATATTCCAATTTATTTCATTCATTTCTTTTACAATATTTTTATGTTTGTAAATATATAAATCATCTTCATTCTTTATTATATTTTTATCTGTACTATTATTTTTGTAAGAGTTCCACATCCAACACATTGTGCAGTAATGATCCGCAATTTTTTCTGTTAAGACACCTCCTCTAGTTTCTCTAGTATCATTCTTAATATAAATATGATCAATACAAGATCTTTGGATGTAGTTTGTACCATTTTTCCTTATTATTTCTTCTCTAGTAGGTGATTCAATTTTTTTTTCAAATCCTAACTTTGCTAATGTGTCTTCATATTTATCTATTAGGTTCTGTTCATATTTATCTTCTGTATCCTCCCTATCATTTAAAATGTCTATATTAAAATCTCCTATTAATATTTGATATGTTGCACTTTCTTTATTGTTTTTAATAATGTGTTTCATATTTTTTATAAATTCCTTATTATTTGAACTTGGTTTTTTATAAACTGCTATTACTCTAATTCTATCTGTATTATTTTTTTCTTCAATTCAATTTCAAGTATGTTATTATCTACACAACTTTTGTCTGAGTCCTTTATGTCAAAGTCATCCTTACTTAAGATCATAATTCCTCCACCTCTTTTTGTTGTTTCTCTTGTAATACTTTTTTGTATGTACTCATCTAACTTATACAATTCTGTTTCAATTTTTTTTTATATTAATCTCTGTAAGTATTATAATATCCCAGTTGACCATACTATCTTGGATTATTTGTTGCACCAAATTCCAATTTTTTTCTTAAGCTTCTTATGTTGACATGTAGTATTTTAACACTTTCACAACCACCAGTCTCCTCTTGTATTCCTTTCACAATTTGATTTCTGTTTTCAAAAATGTGATTATTGAATTTCCTGTGTTGGTTAATAATAATAATAATAGGAATGCTAACAGTAGCTTAACCATTCATAAACTTCTTATATAAAGATAAATAATAAATAAGATTGCAAGATGAAACAAACACAAAAAAACTACCATAACTAACAAAACATAAAACAGAATGTAATGGAAATTTCAACAGAACTGTCGACATAAACTGGGAACACAAAGGAGGTAATTTTTATCTTATTTCTACTTTTTACTGCAGCCTGTCAGTATTAAATTTGAGTGCATACTCTTTTTAATTGCAGTCAATGGTCTGAAATGAAATTGAAAGGATCAGTCCTGTGTGTGAGCCTTGGTAGTAGGTTCAGCCATGTTCTTCCATAGATAGCATACAACTTTGAAGCCATACTCAAACTTCCAACCAGTGACATATATATGTGAAGATTTGCCATCAGCTGGTGTGATAAATTCTTGCCAAATAAATCTTAGTGAAATATCTGCAAGTGAAGTGGTCTCTGAATTAAGTCACATCCCATCAACCATCAAGCCACACAGTTTTGAAAGGGATATTGAGATCACCGAAATCAATGCTAAACTTGATAACCTGTCCAAAATTGTCCACGTGGATTCAAAGACTTGGACATGGCCTGGGTTAAAAGCTGATTAGCCGATTAGAAGACTACCGCAGGCCCTTAAAAATACTGGTCCTTCACTTTATGGAATTATCTACGCTGGCTCAAATAACATTTCAACCATTAAATTGTTACACATTTGTCAGCAGTGATGCAAGTGGTTAAATTCCTGAAACCTCGTGAAAAATTTACCATCATTGGTCTTTTTCCACGGTTAAATAGAAATTTAGCTTTTGAAAACTACAACGTAAATCAAACAAACATTTCCTAATACGGATGTGTGTATCATTAAATTATAATTTTGCCGCATTTGACGAACATGTGATGCTAGGCTTTGGCATAATGGTGTACATGTTAAACGCAAGGAAAAAGATGTGTTGCAGAATGAACTCATTATTATATAAACTGAGCAGGAAAACCACAAATTGTAAATGGGACGTTTCGTGGACATCTGCAGCCAACCCTGACTTTTGTTACACCACTTCCCTCACTTAGGCAAAACTTGCAATGCATTTTGATAAATGTTATAACTTTTGTCGCCAGTATGGTTGAATTTCACCATCTGTTAGCCTCCAGTACGTACGACCTCATTTTTGTTGTCTTTAGTTGGGGACTTGATACTGTACAGGGCCGGATAGGGCACGAATCTGAGCCATTGTCTGTGGAACTTTTTCCGCCAACATAAATTTCGTCCTGGAAATAATCCTGACGGATGTAATGAGTGCCAAATTGATCACACGGGCACTTTATCAAACCTAACTTGTAGAAGTGATTACAAACATCGGTATTGGTTATTTTAATCTTTTTACTGTTGATTGGAATCCAGTTACTGCTGTGAAAAGCACCCACCACTGTTTTTTTGAATCATATGTTGCAGTGTACGGTTTCTGACAGCGGGTGACGGAGCCCACTCGAGGAAAACACATCCTTGATTTGATTTTCACAGATGATGACCGTTTAATATATGATGTTAAAGTTGACATCAATCTAGGATTATGTGATCATAATATGGTAGTTTATAATATTCATTCTTCCTTTCATGCTTTGACTTCTTTTCCTACATATAAACTTGTTATCAATTTTGATAAGTTGAGGTTACGGCTAGCTGTGATTGATTGGACAAAACACATTTCAATAATGCTGCCTGGGAAAATTTTACTGCCTCTATCAGGCAGGAAGTACAGGTTTGTATTTCCTAAAAGCAAGTTGGCAAAAAAACAGTTCATGTAATCCTTGCCAAAGGACATCATAAAGCTTGGTCACAGGAAGTTAAATTCATGTTAGCTGCTCTTTAAATTTCGGGCTGAGTTTAAGTGGAGGATGAGCTCCCTTCTCTGTCCGATACAGTTTCTTTGCTGTATAAATGAATTCATTATTATATTATTATTATTAAATGAGACGAAACAAATGAAAACCTTTAAACTTACGATGAGTGTCGACAGCAATATGCAATCAGTGTCAAGAACTGGAACCGTTCCCGTGAACAAATATTCATTACTGAGGGAAACACCACTTCCCTTTTTCGCTTCTTTCACGAAAAGACTGGTGTTTGTAGATTCTTACCCCCTGTAAAGGTGGATAATACATTCTTAACCGATGCTCCATCTAAGGACAATGTATTAAACACGATTTTTGCCGTGAATGGAGTGGTTGATAATGGTCATATTCCCAATTTTGCAGCTGGTCAGCACACATGTGCAGGCTGTGACCATGTTCTATTTACACCTGCAAACGTTGTTACAACTCTTGCTGCTATCAGACCAAGTCATGCAGTTGGACCTGACCGGTTCTCTGCTGACTTTTATAAACAAATTGGTCTCCGAATAACTGTTCCACTTGCAAGCATATTTTTATTATCTATGGTGTACCGCATCAGTATCATTAGATTGGAGCACTGCATACGTTACACCAGTATTTAAAGGTAGTGATGCAGCTGATCCTAAGAACTACCGACCAATTTCACTCACAGTGATGCCTTGTAAAGTTATGGAGACTATTACACCGAAAAAAAAATGATGCAGTATAAATTTGCTTTAGATAAATGGACTGAAGCCTTTGAGCAAGGTTTTACCTCCGATGTCATTTTGTTTGATTTTCAAAAAGCTTTTAAGTCTGCGGTTCACAGCAAACTCATTTACAAGTTGTCGTATTATGGATTTACCGGCCATCTTTTATCTTGGATTGCAGCTTCTGTCTCTCATCGCACTCAGCGTGTTGTTATTGGAAGAACAAATTCGACTCCAGCAAACATCATTAATGGGGTACCAAACGGATCTGTGCTGGACCCCCTTTGTTTGTTATATTTTTAAACGAACTGGCATGCAATCCACATAATGCTGAAATCTAAAACTACACTCAGCTGTAATTTACATCCTTGACAACCATGCCTAAATGTCGGAATCTATTATGTTTGAAACTGGGCAACGAGTTGGCAATTGCCACTCTCTTACAATAAATGTAAGATTTTTCATATTGGAAGCCAAAATCCATATTTTACGTACCACATAAAAAGTCTTTCTACCAAATGTAAACTCCGTAAAGGACCTTGGAGTATACTTTGCTGCTGACCTTAAGCGACTACTCACTCTGGGCATATTGTGGCTATTGTAAACGATAGGCAGCAATTGTACGACAATGCTTTACTTCTGGTGATGTTCCAAGAAGATTTGGCCATTAAAAGCCTGTGAGAACCCACTACTGGAATATGCAAGCCCTGTCTGGTCTCCATACCTCCTAAAAGATATGGAACTTTTTGACTCTGTACAGCGACGATTTACCAAAATGTTGCCAGGCATGCAGACTTACAGTATTGCTTGCCTTTAAAAAGGACGGGACTCGATTCCCTAAAATTCAGAAGGCTGCAGGTTGATCTAATTTTGGTTTTTAAGATTATTAATGGCTTTCACACTGTGGATCTCCCTTTTTTTTTTTAATTATAGCGCAGCTCTTTGAACTCTTCGTCATTGTTTTCAATTAACCATTCCTGCTACCAAACTGGATTGTCGGCGTCACATTTTCGCCGTGAGGATGATCCCAGTATGGAATTCTCTGGTAGAGAAAACCTTTTCTGCAAAATCTGTGAATAATATTAGGAAATTTTTTAATTTGGAAAGCCTGACTTCCTTTTTATGAAGGCCGGAATATTGTATACAAACTTAGCTTTTGGTTTCTTGGTTTTTATAGGATGCTTATGCACTATTTTTAAGTTTGGACTGGATTAAATGGCTTTCAGGCCTTCCTGCTCAGAGTCACATTTTTAAAGTGCTTAAACGTTTATTTATTATTATTATTATTATTGTTATTAAATACTTCTTAATTTTTACTGAAATTAGAATCGATGAAATTCAGCATTGGATTTGCTGCTGATTTTAAGTTGTTTGTTGGCATGAGAACAGAATCAGAGAGAAAGGGCACGTCAACAATAAATGACATTCTGATAAATGCTTGACACAGACGATATAGTCAATTGCAAAACATATTTTAACGAAAATAACAAAAATAATGAAAATAAACGACGACCTCTGAGTGGTCCAGAGGCGTCAGGTATGACAAATGTGAACCCTTCAAGTCTTACAGTTCCATGCCTTCGTAAAGTTGGAAGTGAGGGTTCTCACAGCTGTTTCTGTCGGTTTTTTGTTTGTTTGCACCCTTACCTATTTTTTTTGTAATAAATATTTGAAAGAATCCCGTAACTTACCTTGTTTTACAATTTTTGGATGCTAGAGTTCTCTTGTAACCTAGCACACACACACAGTCGGGGAAGGCAGGCTCATTAATGTAAAAACAGGTTTGCATCAGCATATATAAAATAAGCGTCATACTCACCGCTGTGGGTTGCAGTGAGTTTGTGCGTCTCCGTCTTCTCTTCCGTTTGTAAGGAGTCATCGTATTCTTTTTCCGATATTTCACCAACTCTGAAATAATGGCATAACATAAGGCCAAAAACAATTACGTTGAGAATTTTTATTCGTTATCGCTAAATTAGCCTGATAGGAGAATTTCACTGGGAATCTCCCTAGTTTGGTGTTAAGTTTACCTACTAGGGAGGTATTATCGGCTATAATACCACGAGTGTTTCTATGAAATGGTTAATTTGTGTGTTTTTAGCACGAAACTCCTTTCCAGATTTATTTCCCGAGACCGAAGGTCGAGGGAAATTTTGTTAGAAAAGAGTTGAGTGCTAAAACACACAAATTATAATTTCATAGAAGCACGAGTGGAATTCGGTTAGAGAATTTTTGTTTTTCTTTCCGCAAAACGATTCTCCGAATTGATTTCTGTTTAGGTTTCGTTGTCGATTTGCAGGGGAATTGTCATACGTAATATCCCAACAGCTAAGGAAACTATCGATAATTTTTTTCAACTCGAGTGTTTTGGCCCTATAAACTCACGAGTGCTATTTAGGCAGACATTAATTTCACGAGTGCGTAGCACGAGGGAAATTATCTGCCAATAAATAGCATGAGTGAGTTTAATGGGCCAAAACACGAGTGTTGAAAAAAATTTGATAATTTCCAATAGCTCCCGGGGTATTTAGTTAGAGAATTTCACGTCATATTTCAGTATTCAGCACTCTAAATTTCGTATGCAACATTTAAACATTTTATAAAAGTCGCGCTGCCGCCCAAATATCGGCGCGCCGATTGGCACTACGGCCGCCAGGAATAAAATTGATATTCGCCGCTGCTGAAGAATTTTTCATTGGCGCACACCTCCAAACATTTTACTTTAAACAATTCCGTAATAATAAAATAATAAATGCAGTACATAATTTTATTTTTTCTAAAATTGCAAGAGTAAATAAAAAAAACAAAAAATAATCAAATACGGACTGTAGTGGAGCGTAATAAATTTCAAAACGGTTTTCAGAATTTGTTGCTAGGTAACGTTGACGTAAGGCCTAACGACACAGGTGGATTAACGGGTTTCGCCACCGGCTTCTACGTGTGATTGCAGGTGTTGCTAGATTACGGAAATGAACGACACAGTGCGTATTTCGAAAGAAAGGCCTTCCGGACTGTTACTGGTAGGAAAATACATACTTTTATTTGAAATGAATTCAACAAACGTATCGTAACATGTCAATTGTGTAACGTTTGAAGCGAGTGACTGCCAAAAGCGTATCAACTTCAGAAAGCGCTCGCCATGTTTTGCACGGTTTACAATTACGCTGCGTCGACCAATGAAAGCTGCATTATATTGCCTTACTGATTTAGTGTTAAATTTAGCCAATGAACACCGACTTACAATGATAACACCACAGTAGCTTTCGAAAGCTATTGGAGTGTTATCACTGTAAGTCGGTTGTGATTGGACGAATTTAGCACACGATCAAGTAAGCAACTTTCTGTCAGGGAAATTCTCAGTGTAATTCGGTTTCGCTTTCGATTTGCCGGGGTCTTTTCAGTGTAACTCGACCATGGTCCTCATTTTGCGGAAAGAAAACAAAAATTCTCCCTGTAAGTCGTTATTGAGATTCCCGAATTAAAAACCCCGCTAGGTATTAAAAGTCATTGTCAACCCTCCTTCTGTTTATAAGCAGAGAAGTTAATTTCTGCATATATAGCAGTATGGTTTGAACAAATCATTGATAACCTTCATTCCTCAAGGGGGGGGGGGGGAGGCCTTACATTTGGTAATACCACTGACAGTTGCTACATTCTGTCTTATCAGATGATTTTTTCGTCTCAGTTCCTCCATTTTGTTTTTTATTATAACGTGGTATTCCCATTACAAATACCACGCAAGTATAGGTTAAGTGTATTTCTGAACCTTTCGTTGCATTCCCAAGCTGATAGAAACACCTCACACAAGTGTTCGATGTTTTTTCAGTTTGAATTACAGCTCGTGAAAGAGAAAAATTGTCAGTAATGTATCAGTATATTGTTGCATGGCCTCAGTTCTATGTGCAAACAATTTCACGTTTTATGGCTCATACTAAATTAACACGGTGATTATAATGGAACGATCCATCGCCAATTCGTAAATTAAAATTATTATGAATTTATATATTAGATGACGCATATAGAATTAGAATTAAATTGTGCATTTGTTCGTCCAATAGTTTTTTTTAATAGGGTATGTAATAAAGCAATAGATTCTACCGAACTGTCTATTATAAATCTGTATTGCAGTCATCACCATTATCTGCTGCTTTGAAAACCTATTCTTCGTTGGAAAAAAACATTAGGTGGAAGATTCGTGTAAATTTATACTAGGGTAATACCACAGATAATATTTTGGACGTAGTCCTCCATAATTGTTTATACTTGAGTAATACCACAGATAATATTTTGGCCTTAGTCCCCCATCTTGCTTATACTTGAGTAATACCACGGATGATATTTTGGCCTTAGCCCCATCTTGTCTTTACTTGGGCAATACCACAGACAATATTTTGGCATTAGGCCCTACAGCTTGTTTATATTCAGGTAATACAATAGATAATATGTTGGCTTAGTCCCTCCATCTAGTTTATACTTGAGTAATACCACAGCCAGATAATATTTTGGCCTTAGTTCCGACATCTTGTTTATACTTAAATAATACCACAAATAATATTTTGACATTAGTCCCTCCATTTTCTTTATACTTGTGTAATACCACATATAATATTTTGGGCTTATTCCCTCTATCTTGTTTACACTCGAATAATACCACAGACAATATTATGGCTTTAGTCCCTCCATCTTGTTTACACTTGGATAATACCACAGATCATAGTCCCTACATCTTTTTTACCGTCGGATAATACCACAGATAATATTTCGGTCTTAGTCCCGCCATCTCTTTTACACTTGGATAATACCACAGATGATATTTTGCCCTTAGTCCCTCCATCTTGTTTACACCTGGATAATACCACAGATAATATTTTGCTTTTAGTCCCTCCATCTTGTTTACACTTGGATAATACCACAGATAATATTTTGGTCTTAGTCCCTCCATCTTGTTTACACTTGGGTAATACCACAGATAATATTTTGTCCTTAGTCCTTCCATCTTGTTTACACTTGGATAATACCACAGGTAATATTTTACCTTAGTCCCGCTGTCTGTTTGTATTTCACCACGTTGCAAATACCACTTGAACCCAGATTAAGTAGAGATAATTTTTCACAATCTCTCGCTGCTTTTCGAAGATAGTCACTTGTTTGGCAACGCAAAGAGATGCTGATAATGACCTATGAAAATATAAGTGCTTGTACGAGGTATTTTAGTAAAAACACCTCGTACAAGCACTTAGTGTTTATTTCAGTTAATGCAATTCGTGAAGGAGCAAATTATTTGTATTAAACTGGGCTCTTGTAGGACAGTATTACTTCTGGATATATTTGCTGTGTCACGACAAGTTGTATCATTTCGACAAATGGCAAATACTACTTTGCAAACTAAAACGCATCGCCACTTGCTGAGACATCCAATGTTCATGCAACGAGCTGGTTGTTGCCTGCAATGGATACCTTGATCCCCAGGACACCCGGCTTGGCAATGTCGTCAACAATGGCCTCATGGAGCTTGGTAGATGGAGCGAACTGTCCAGGAATTCCGACGTTTGAGTGTTCCGCCAGCTCACCATGGACAGGGTGTCACAGCCCTTCAGGACTTTGAAGAAATGTTGGCTCTCTCTTACGCCTAATACCCATTCATCCGTTTTGTTTTGTACAAAACTGTACGGTTGATCAAGAATAAACAAATAAAATAAATGAAACGTCACTTTTTAAGTACCAGTTGGGAAAGCAGTGTGCCTGAAAGAAAATGAACCACGTTCGTTCAAATGCAGCCTCTCGGCGATACGACAACCAGCACGAACAATAATTCCCGACCAAAGACGGACAGAGACGTTTTCCAAAGCTTACTTTTCACTTCCAAAATTTAACTGGTAATTTAAATGTTAGCTAACTGGAATAATTAATTTTGTTGCTTTGGTTTGGTTTGTAAAATGTGGGGGAATAAAATGTTTGAACAAATAAGGCACAATTTGGTCCAGATGGTCTATAAAATAAAAATTCTCCTTCCGAACAGTACTCCTACATTGACGAAATGAATTATTTTTACGTTTTAGTACTCAACTCCTTCCCAGCAATATTCCCCTGAAATAAAATCTAGAAGCGAGTTTTGTGCTAAAGTGGAAGAATTATCAATTTTGTAAAAAGCTCTAGTGCTGTTAAAGCTGAATATTCTTCCCGTACTGAAATTATTGTAGGCATTGGAACAATGTGAATACTTAAGAAACACTTCTTCCATGGTTGTCACGGAAACTCCAAATCCAACGATGCCGAGATTCATCAAATTACTTTCTAGCTCTTCAAACATGGCTGGAAAATGACTTGTCTTTTCTGCTGGCAAAGTATAAGACAGTTCATTGCTGACGTTGCTGTTTAAATAAGCGTCGGACAGATGGCGCCGAACAACGGATGTAAGTAACGATACTTCACATTCGTTGGTTTTGCTCACAGTCAAGTGGTAACCAGCACCTGTATGAAAGAATAAGTAAATTAATTAGAGTCAAAGTTCGCAGTAGTGGACGTGCATCAGTTTAAAATGAGCATAAACAAAGAGCACTGTTGTCAAACTTGTCAATTGCGAGGGGGGGGGGGGGGAATGGGGATAGACGTTCGGTTGGCAAATCCGAGTTGTCGAGTTGGCAAACTCGGATAAATTTTTACTGCAAATTCCCGTTACCATGAGTACAGGTTAATTATATCATCATTCGGTCAGTTTGAACGTATAATTTAAGAAGCATTTTTTTTAAGCAAGACTTCTGTGTATAGTTTGTTCCACATTAAGTGTGCAGGAAAATGACTGAATGGCACCACATTTCCTTCGACTACAATGCAAAAAGGTAAATATCCCACTCGTCGACTTTAACAATAACTGTGAAGCGTACACAAGTATGACACCCACCATGATTCTACACTCATAGTTCTAGGAAACGTGACGTCATACAGTCAGTTTCCTGCAAACATAATGTGGAACAAACTATAGCATGGGAATAACTGAAATGCTGCCTCTGATCGTCGTTTCTAGTTGCTTCCCTGCAGCTCTCCTCATAGCAACACGACCAGTAAGAAGTATGTGAGCTCAGCTGGAAAAAAAAAGAAGTGCTCCACACAAATTTGCGTAGTTGGCAAAATTGAAAATTGACTTGGCCGTTTTGCTTGCTATTCTGACCTTCTTTTAGCCCATCACCGCCTTGGCATAAAAATATCATAGCTAATGCAGTAAATAAAAACAAAATATGCATAAAACTATATCCCCACCAAATTTGAAGTCGTTTGAAGGCGTGATAGCAATTACCTTCGCGAAAATCGTACATATTAGAAAAACTAAAAATTGAGTTGGCTATTTTACTTTCTATAGTTCTTCTTCAGTTAGAAAGTGGGGTGTAACTTTTTTATATGCATTTGTTTATTTACGCCTGGTTTGTGAAATCGTCGCATTCATCTTGTATCTCTCCTCGTTAAAAAGATTCAATTTATGCTTGGTTGGGTGCTTGGGGTAGTTCGTCTTCTCCTCTGGAAGTAGAAGGCTACAAATATGAGAAGTTTGTCAAAAGAAAGCAAATTCACCCGTTCTTTGTGTTGGCATATTTTCAAAGTCCGAGCTGGGTCCTAAATGACCGAAATTAACGAAAAATGACCATTTGCAACAATCGGCAACAATCACCCAACAATACCTCAACAATACATGACGTCATGATTGTTGCCAATTTTTTTTCGAAATTATCTGGAACGTCCATCAACAATAGTCTAGCGTCAGCGGACCAACGAGGAGCGAGTCACTAAATTGTTGTTCTCAGTAACAATCAGTAATGACGCGTAGCTTTTCGCAGTACTATTTTATTACCCGTTTTAAACTTGGAGTTAATCATTGAAATTGTATATGCTGAAAATCCAGGACAAAAGAATAATTGTTTAGCAGTAACACAAAGACAGAAAAAATTAAATGCTAAATACTAAATTACGTGTGAAAATTATATTCACACCAGTAAAGAGTGCCAAGAATATTATTACGTCTGCATCTGTATCATTTCAAACAGCAATATTCGTGTATTAGTGTTTACGTAAAGTCGGTTAGCCGGTTCCTTCCTTATTAATTTGTGCTAAAACACGAGCAGGTTTGGATAAGAGTTATTGTCTTGTGTAGGCCTATCTTGCATTCTAACCGTGGCGCTGTCACTTAACGTTCTGCAGTTGTTTCGCTAAGTGGGGGGTCATCAGAAAGAGAAGTGATAACAAGCCAATAGACGAAGCTGTAAAGCGTAGTGCTGCCAAACATTTCAAGTGATGTGTGGTTCTTAGTGGTTATATTTATTTCAGTCACGATTCTGAGGTAATGTTTGCGCTGATTGAGTGAGCGAGGCAAACGAAATCAGTGTTCGTCATCGGAAACAGCACTTTTTCCTAAATACATGTAGTAAGTAATATAGGCTAAATATTTATTTATAGTGAAAATGACCGACGTTCTACGTTGGATAAAAGCTCATTGGCCCCAGCACAAACGTCTAACAATGCTGAATGATAACATCACAACTCTAGAATGACATTATTTGACCATTTTTAGTTTTGTTCAAACTAAAAATCGTTTCGGTTGATGTGTGGTTCATGGTGGTCGGCTGTATTTGTCGGCATTTGGTTCATGGTGGCCGGCATTTGTATTATGAACTGTGAAACAAGAAAACCCATGTAAAGCGTAGTGCTGCCAAACATTTCAAGTGATGTGTGGTTCTTAGTGGTTATATTGATCCAGTCACGATTCTGAGGTAATGTTTGCGCTGATTGAGTATGCCAAGCGAACGAAATCAGTGTTCGTCATTGGAAACAGCACTTTTTCCTAAATACATTTAGTAAGTAATATAGGCTAAATATTTATTCATAGTGAAAATGACCGACGTTCTACGTTGGATAAAAGGTCATTGGCCCCAGCCCCAAAGTGTGACAGGTATGGATACTGAATGTTAACATTACAGTTTTGTTTAAAGTAAAAACCGTCTCGTGTTCTGTTGATGTGTGGTTCATGGTGGTCGGCTGTGATGTTGTTCACATTTCTGAGGTTGTGCTGATTGAGTGAGCGAATCAAACGAAATTCAGTGTTTGTCATCAGAAACAGCACTTTTTCTTAAACACTTTTAGTAAGTTGAAGGATGAACATTTATTCGGTAGTGGAAATAACTGACTTACTATGTTGGATAAAAGAAAAACACGTAAAACACTACTGATACGTTGAACTATTTGACCATTTTTAGTTTTGTTTATCATTTGTAAGAAAAACGCGCACATTATTCGGTCACTTCCTTGAACATTTGTTTGATAATAATTTTTGCTGAGAGTGTCTGTCAGCACCATTTGAGTTGCAACAAGAAATCTCCTCGAGCGCAACGAGGAAGCCTCGAAGCCGTCCAGGACGTCCATCAACAATGGTCTGGCGTCCACGAACCAACGAGGAGCGAGTTACTAAATTGTTGTCCGGTAAAGACGCGTAGCTGTTCGCAGTACTATTTTATTATCCGTTTTAAAATTGAAGTCATTCACCGATTCTATAATAACGGACAAATCTAGGAGAAGAGAATAATCGTTTAGCAGCAACACAAAGACAGAAAAAGATTAAATGCTAAATACTAAATTACGTATAGAAAATATATTGACACCAGAAAGGGGTGCCAGGAATACTTTTACGTGTACGTTTGTATCATTTTAAACAACAATATTCGAGCATAAGTTTTTACGTAAGGCCATCAGCCAGTTCTCTCCATATTTGTGCTAAAACACGAGCAGCTTTGCATAAGAGTTAGTGTCTTGTGTAGGCCTAATTTGCATTCAAGCCGTGGCGTGTTCACTTGATTTCTGCAGCTGTTTTTGCCAAGTGATGTGTGATTCTTGGTGGTTACATTGATTTAGTGATTTAGTCACGTACCTGAAGAAATGATTGAGTGAGCGAAGCGCACGAAAATCATCGTTTGTCATCAGAAACAGTAGTAAGCTAAATATTTATACGGTAGTGCAAATGAACGTCTTTCTATGTAGGATAAAAGATCATTGGAACCGTGTTTTCACTTGAATTCTGCAGCTGTTTCACCTAGTGAGGGGGGCATCAAAAAGTGAAGTGATAAGGAACCGATGGAAAAATCTTCACTGAGCAGGACGTAAAGAAAAAAATCTTAAAAAAGTGAAACAAAAAATCCCATGTAAAGTGTAGTAACTAACATAAATTACATGTGATGTGAGGTTCTCGGTGTTACAATGATTCAGTCACGTTTCTGAGGAAATGTGTGCGCTGATTGAGTGAGCGAAGCGAACGATGAACAACGCTTGTCATCAGAACTGCACTTTTTCCTAAATACAGTAATTAAGTAGTAGGGTAGGTTGCGCTGATTGAGTGCGCGAAGCGAACGAAAATCAGCGTTTGTTATCAAAGACAGCACTTTTTCTTAAACACTCGTAGTAAGTTGTAGGCTAAATATTTATCCTGTAGTGGAAAAATGCGCACATTATTTGGATCACTTCCTTGAACATATGTTTGGTAATTTTTGCTGGGAGTGTCTGTCAGCACCATATGAGTTTCTACAAGAAATTTCCTCGAGCGCAGCGAGACGCGGCGGAATGAGCGAGCGAAGCGAGCGACTCCGCTAGTCTCTCCTCGTTAAAAAGATTCAATTTATGCTTGGTTGGTTGCTTGAGGTTGTTCGTCTTCTCCTCTGAAAGTAGAAGGCTACAAATATGAGAAGTTTGTCAAAAGAAAGCAAATTAACCCGTTCGTTGTGTAGGCGTATTTTCAAAGTCCGAGCTGGGTCCTAAATGACCGAAATTAACGAAAAATGACCATTTGCAACAATCAGCAACAATCACCCAACAAAGCCTCAACAATACATGACGTCATGATTGTTGCCCAATTTTTTTCTGGAACGTCCATCAACAATAGTCTGACGTCAACAGACCAACGAGGAGCGAGTCACTAAATTGTTGTTCTCAGTAACAATCAGTAAAGACGCGTAGCTTTTCGCAGTACTATTTTATTACCCGTTTTAAACTTGGAGTTAATCATTGAAATTATATATGCTGAAAATCCAGGACAAAAGAATAATTGTTTAGCAGTAACACAAAGACAGAAAAAAATTAAATGCTAAATATACACCTGTAAAGGGTTCCAAGAATATTATTACGTCTGCATCTGTATCATTTCAATCAACAATATTCGAGCATTAGTGTTTACGTAAAGTCGGTTAGCCGGTTCGTTCCTTATTTGTGCTAAAACAGGAGCAGGTTTGGATAAGAGTTATTGTCTTGTGTAGGCCTAACTTGCGTTCAAACCGTGGCGTTGTCACTTGACGTTTTGCAGTAGTTTCGCCAAGTGAGGGGTCATCAAAAAGAGAGCCGATGGAAAAAGCTGCACAGAGCAGGACGTAAAAAAATGCTTAAGTGAAACAATAAAACCCATGTAAAGCGTAGTGCTACCAAAAATTTCAAGTGATGTGTGGTTCTTAGTGGTTATATTGATTCCAGTCACGATTCTGAGGTATTGTTTGCACTGATTGAGTGCGTTCGTCATCGGAAACAGCAATTTTTTCTAAATACATTTAGTAAGTAACATAGGCTAAATATTTATTCATAGTGAAAATGACCGACTTTCTACGTTGGATAAAAGGTCATTGGTCCCAGCCCAAAAGTTCAACAGGTATAGAAACTGAATTATAACATTACAACACGGAATGACATTATTTGACCATTTTTAGTTTTGTTTAAATTAAAAACCGTGGCGTGTTCTGTTGATGAGTGATTCATGGTGGTCGGGTGTGGTGGTGGTCACGTTTCTGAGGTTGTGCTGATTGAGTGAGCGAAGCGAACGAAATCAGCGTTCGGTATCGGAAATAGCACTTTTTTCTAAATACATTTAGTAAGTAATATAGGCTAAATATACTTAGATACAGAATGCTAACATTACAACTGTAGAATGACATTATATGACCATTTTTAGTTTTGTTTACCACTTGCATTATGAACTGATACACTAAGAAAAACGCGCACATTATTCGGATCACTTCCTTGGAACATATGTTTCATAATTTTTGCTAGGAGTGTTTGTCAGCACCATACGAGTTTCACAAAGCATTCTCCTCGAGCGCAGCGACTCCGCTAGTCTCTCCTCATTAAAAAAATGCAATTTATGCTTGGTTGGTTGGGGTAGTTCGTCTTCTCCTCTGGAAGTAGAAGGCTACAAATATGAGAAGTTTGTCAAAAGAAAGCAAATTAATCCGTTCTTTGTGTAGGCGTATTTTCAAAGTCCGAGCTGGGTCCTAAATGACCGAAATTAACGAAAAATGACCATTTGCAACAATCAGCAACAATCACCCAACACTGCCTCAACAATATATAACGTCATGATTGTTGCTCACTTTTTTTCGAAGTTATCTGGAACGTCCATCAACAATGGTCTGGCGGCAACGGACACAACGAGGAGCGAGTTACTAAATTGTTGTTCTTAGTAACAATCAGTAAAGACACGTAGCTTTTCGCAGTACTATTTTATTACCCGTTTTAAAATTGGAGTCATTCACCGATTCTATAATAACTGACAAATCTAGGACAAGAGAATAATCGTTTAGCAGCAACACAAAGACAGAAAAAGATTAAATGCTAAATACTAAATTACGTATAGAAAATATATTTACACTAGAAAGGGGTGCCAGGAATACTTTTACGTGTGCGTTTGTATCATTTTAAACAACAATATTCGAGCATTAGTTTTTACGTAAGGCCATCAGCCAGTTCCCTCCTTATTTGTGCTAGAACACGAGCAGCTTTGGATACGAGTTGTTGTCTTGTGTAGGCCTAACTTGCATTCAAACCGTGGCGTCGTCACTTGACGTTCTGCAGTTGTTTCGCCAAGTGAGGAGCCGAAGGAAAAAGCGAAACTGAGCAGGACGTTAAAAAAAATTCTTAAAATAAGTGAAACAAGAAAACCGATGTAAAGCGTAGTGTTACCAAAAATTTCAGGTGATGTGTGGTTCTTAGTGGTTATAGTGATTCCAGTCACGATTCAATGTTTGCGCTGATTGAGTGAGCGAAGCGAACAAAATCAGCGTTCATCATCGGAAATAGCACTTTTTCCTAAATACATTTAGTAAGTACTATAGGCTAAATATTTATTCATAGTGAAAATGACCGACTTTCTTCGTTGGATAAAAGGTCATTGGCCCCAGCCCAAAAATTTAACAGGTATAGATACTGAATGCTAACATTACAACTCTGGAACGACATTATTTGACCATTTTTAGTTTTGTTTAAACTAAAAACCGTGGCGTGTTCGGTTGACGTGTGGTTCATGGTGGTCGGCTGTGGTGGTGGTCATGTTTCTGAGGTTGCGCTGATTGAGTGAGCGAAGCGAACGAAAATCAGCGTTTGTCATCCGAAACAGCACTTTTTCTTAATCACTTTAGTAAGTTGTAGGATAAATATTTATTCTGTAGTGGAAAAACGCGCACATTATTCGGATCAATTCCTTGAACATTTGTTTGATAATTTTTGCTGAGATTGTCTCTCAGCACCATAAGAGTTGCAACAAGATATCTGCTCGAGCGCAGCGAGACGCGGCGGAATGAGCGAGCGAAGCGAGCGACTCCGCTAGTTATTCTTTATCAATATGCCATAATGGTACTGTTGCCTGGAATGAGTAATCGCTGGTCGGCTGTATTTATTTCTAGAATCACTGACGTTAGAAAAAGTTTGTAACAGCTTACGATAAGCATACATCAAACTAAAGGTTGGTGGGAAATCAACTTAATGAACTCGGATTTGACCAACCTTCCGAAAAAAGTATAGTTCTCATCCATGGACCTTTACTGGGTCTGGCTAAGTAGGCGAAACAGGGTCACGTAACAGAATGAATGCAAAATTTGTGTCGTCACAAACTGGAAACAATGATATGTCATGGTTAAGGGGACACCCGGCCTGCCTTATAACATTCCGCCTGCCTTATAACAGCTACGCGTAGATCGCCAACCATGCATTTACAGCGCTACGGTCGGCTGGGGTGGTAGCTGCGTTCCTCGCGAGGAACGGTAGCTGCTGTCTCGGTTGGCTTTGGGAATAGTACACGAAACAGAATCAAGTTAAAGATTGTGTCATCACAAACCGGAATGATTCTCGTATTTTAACATCACAATTTATAATTTTCTAGGCTAGTGTCTTGTAAGTTTGCTTTGGCGATCTATTGGAATAATTAATTTTAATTTTTACTGCATTAGCTTTTTTAGATTTTTGATCTCATAGTAATTACTGGCAAACGATTAAAATTAGTACTGCTCACACACAGATAAAACTTCAAGGTCATTGTAGGCATGCAAAGCATCATATACGTTTTGGAAGATCGTAAATAAAGTTTCCCAATATTCAACAGAAAATCTCCTAGATGCCACATTTAAAAACGGGTTTTTAGCAAGAGAAAGACTAACGGTAAGTAAATAGACCTTTAGGGCCGTACTTGATGTGGAGGATCGAGAAAAAAGGCGCTGGGAGGTATAAATGTATGCAAGTAGAGGCCACATCTAAGTGCGCCAAATAAAATTTCAAGCTGGATGCGCCGAATATACTTCCCAATATTCAACAAAAAAATTGTAAACGCCACATTTTTAAAACGGCTTTTTAGCAAGGGATTGACTAACGGAATAGTATTTGGGAGGTTTGTACCTTTAAAATTCTCAGAGGGTGTTCTAGAGAGGGGAGCATGGGAATATATTGGGGGCCACTCCCTACCCATGCCCCACTCTAGCATTGCCACTGATGTTAAGAATAAATAGTATGTCACATATCATGTCTACTTACCAAATCGTTTTTTTAAGAAGTAGGGAGTTCCGCAACAATGTATTTTTCCGTGTGCCATAATTGCAATGCGATCTCCTAAAATATCTGCTTCTTCCATGAAGTGAGTTGTAAGAACAATGCATCGTCCTGGTCTCACTTCCTGTAACACATCCCAAATTGCTCTCCTGGCTTCTGGGTCCAAACCAGATGTTGGTTCATCTAGAATGACCACCTAGAAAAAATATTAGCATTGCTTGAAGAGATATTAACTCGTTGTCGCGCAGTAGTTTCTCGGTGATTCGTAGTACCGGCTATCTTATAGTATAAAGAACCTTGATAGCAAATTTATTTGTTATCACCAGCACCTGCAACTTAATACCAGATGGCTGGTACCATTAATAATCAATTCACCTTGCTACCAATGGGGTTTCTCCAGGAAAAGGGTTACTCAGTTCGATCACGTCAGGAAAGAGTCAATTGGAATGTTAAGTTTAATCTAATTATTAACATCAACAGTTAGCAGTTAAATTTAGAATTTACAGAATAATTTTGTTTTAAGTACTGGCAACGTTAACACAAAGTCATCGCTTTCATTCTGCCATAATCAGATTCTAAATAACAGTAAAACATTATACAGTTCCTTTCCATCCAAGTAGGCTATCACTTCGAAATACAGACTATAGGTTTAAAAACAAACAAAAAATACAGTTGTGGACTGTTTCGTTAGAACACAAACAATACGTCTAAATTACAAACAGCATCGTAATAACAATACCAAGTACAATAAGTAACCAGTAATTAATTAATATAAAAATAGTTTATTAGTCAAACAATTAGTCAGTAATTTTGGCTGTGTTTAGTCACTAAATAATTACCAACCAATCGGTTACGGTTAAATTAAATCTTATGGCTCAAACTTGGCTAATATCAATGAGCGATACAAAGTAAGTAGACTTACCCTGGGTGGTTTGACGGCACACCTCTCATTGACCTATCCGAAATAATTGGTCCTTTACTCTGCTGGACTATTAGTAGACAGCATTACAACTTCAGTTGACTTTTGTTCCATTGGTTAGGACTAGGCTTGTCTCGAGGGAAAGAATGAAGCAAGTCTGTGAGCTGACCACAGTCTTACATATTTATTGGACCCCTTTGACTACAGGACACCCCCCCCCCGCAAGGTAAGTTGGTGCATATATTACCTAATCATGGAATCCACGTTTGTGATCCATTTTCAGAATGGGTTTCCCTGGAAAATAGGGATTGTCAGGAAAGTGGATTTGGGAGTATGCAGAATTGGGTAAGACTTGCCTTGTCCTTCCCAATACTAAGTAGGTTAAGAGTGAAAGTAGATCCAAGTTTATAAAACGGGAAGGTTGCTATCTGTTTTAATATTAAAATAATATCAGCAGTGATTTGAAGTTATGAATCTTTTTCGGTGAAGAGGGTCACTATTTGATCAATGATAAAAAAATGGAGTTTGGGATTATGAATCAGTTTCACTGAGAAGGTTGTCAATTTCTAGTGGTGAAAGAGGAAATATTTTTCTTCTTCTACCACAGTTACAGTTACTTCTGTATCACACCCATGGCCTCTAAAAGAGGGATGCTGTATTTGTTTGCCATACTGCTTCGAGATTGAGACCTGCTTGTTGTTGCGCCTCGGGTCAAATGGTCAGATGAAGTGAAAGTGCTTTCCCTCCCCACCCCTCTTTCCTAATCAAAAAGTAGTATAGTGGTTTTTCCCTTTCCTCAAGATTCATGGATATGCAAAAAATAATGGTTTGATGAAAAATATAAAATATATGTCTTTTCTGTCCAACTTTCGTTGTTGTTACCCAAACACCGTAGAATGGTGCTTGTTGGTGCTTGTTGTGTAAAAAGTCCACTCGTGATGTCAACGTTGATGTCGAAGGTTTATTGCTAGTGCAAAAGTATCAGTAAAAGGGTCGGTAGTGCAATCGTCATTTAGGTCAGGGAACTTCACCTGACTTTAACACTTCCTAATGCTAAATGTTCTTTAAGGCAAACAAACCTTTTGATGGACAAGGAACAGTTCAATTTCCAACAGTCTTCTCTTTTTACTTTGAACGTGGATGACACTATATGAAACATACTTGTTCGGATTCTTGGGCGATAGCTCGGTAAGCTCACTTGCACTACGATGGTAGAGTTTATCTTTCTTGTTGTTAGAGGGTGCCGCAGGTTCTTCTGCAGCACTTTGGGTGTACGAGCAAAGCTAGTTTCTCTAGACTCTTGGTTGGTTTGCTCCAAAACATTGCCTTGGATCCATGTGTTCTTTGTCAAATTCAGTCCTAATGTCTACGACTTTCTCATCAGTGTAAGGGCTGTGCCACGTATTTGGCTCGCTGAGTCACGCGTGACGTCATGCTGCCTTTCAGCAACCAGATATTGTGCCAGGGATCACTCTGCAAAAAAAAAACTACATTGTTGCGCGGTTTCGCATGCGTGAAGAGGCTTCCTTTTAATTTAGCATCCGACTCAGAAGAGGAAGAGGAAGAAAGCGAAGGTTCATTTCTCCTGTCTCTCACCGATGGGGAGGAGCAGGAGATACTGTAGATTTAACCAAAATTGTAACGACATTTCTTTTGTAAAGAGTTACCGTTCCTTCCACAAAAGAAAGGTTTTTATTTCTTTCAACAGGTTTAGCTTTTTCTATGTTGTAAGGTACGTTTGGTTAGAGGTTATATGTAGCGTTTATATGCGAGTTATTTGGAAAAAACTCTGGCTTAATTTTTAAAATCCAAGTTTAATAGTATCACAAATTAAGCAAGCAAATTCTTAAAATTAACTGTTTTTTTAAAACTCGTAACTCAGCGAGTTTCATTTACGAATTTCAGTTACGGTGGCATCGCATAATATGTTTTTAAGTCGCCTTTCACCAAAGTGTCGCCAGATAGTTCACATTTGGATGTTTTCTTTCCAAGTTTTTTTTATTACCGTGCGCCAGAAGAAGACCACAGTCAAACAAGGGTTACATTTAAAATTTATTTTGTACCAGCTTCACTGTCTGGATAACGTATTCCTTCAATTTGTTTTCTCTGATTATCTATAAGATACACATATGGAGAAATCACTCCCGTGTGCACATTTTTCAACTGATAGGCAATACGGTTAAATTTTCTGATAATTAAGTAATTACGAATATTACAAAAGGCTGTTTACGATTGGTTAGTTAAAAGGTAGCCAGAACGAAACCTTAACACTCGACGTAACGAGTGTCAGCATCTCGAACACGAAAAGTGTGCTGAGTATATTTGCAACCCATTCTCAACAACTCATCCAACAGTGAAATATTTACATACTACATTGTATTTTCGCTATCTAAAATAGTGTGTGCTTTTCGTTACCGGTTAGGAATTGGTTAGTTTTGGAATGAAAAGATGCCATTAAGAATCACTGACTAAAAGTGAATGGCCTTCACATATTTCGGTAAGAATTCTTATGCATCCAAATCCAAATTGCGAACTTGTCAACCAAATTTCTGCTTCGAGGAAAACTATCAGCAGGATTAACCCTACAATTCTGACTTTCATGAGACGAATTTTTGAACTTAATACATCAACTTCCCTAAAAAAGATCATTGTTGTCATTACCACGACCACTGCTGCTGACGAAAGTGCACCCAATACCGTAGCCATTACCACCATATGAAGGATTATAATTGCCATTTCTATTTACAACAGCAACTTGATGTTGTTTGTGCTTCGATTTATTGGGGGAAAATTGTAAGACCGTTTTGCTGGCTGTCCCTATTTCTGGAGATGTTGCTCTTGGGCAGCCATGCTCCACCTTTCCTAACCTGTTGTAATAGTGCTGGCAAGCTCTCGCCTCATTGTTGTGTACTTTGTTCCATGACATTATGTCCTGCAGGGCAACCATTGTTGGTGGCTTCCTAGTGTTTTTGTTGTTGTAATCTTTTTGTCCCTTTTTTCTACTCATTCTTCTTGGTTCAAAACTCAACGGCGAAGGCCGCCCTTTCCTTTTACCCTCCTAACGCTCATGTCTGAGCTAAGTTCAAAACATTGTGATGGGGAGAACTAGCCACTCCAGGAACCATGTACTTCACGCTGTGATCAAAAATCCGGTCGTATAAAGTCACTAAAGGACAAAGTCGGCAGGAAAACCCCCGACCCTGGGCTCCTGACAAATGGAACCCTGTGGGCGCCATTATCGACCATACAGTAAGTGATGTTTCCTTACTCCCGTAGTTAGTAGTCAACGTGGTCCAAGTTCGCTAATTCCCCCAGGCCTGCCCCGCTGCAACGTAGGACTGTGTAATATCGCTTGTTAGCGAACTGTGTAAAAAAACCGTAATCATGAAATGTTATAAAGTGTCCTCCATGCTACGTCTTACCAGTAATTAAAGCCAAGGAGTTTTGTTTACAGTCCCCTACAAAAGTTTCCCGACGCCAATCATTTTGTCTCTGACATTGTTCCCTTGTTACCGTCCACGCCTCTGACGCCCGTCCACCTGATGCTTTAGTCAAACTAACCTAGGGCCAATTTTTCGAAGAAATTGTCCCACGGCCAATTTGATAATAGGCAAGTCGTATCTCCGTTTAGGGACACGAAGCTCACTTACACCTCGAGTTTCTGGCCTTAGAGTCGAGCTAACGGAGATCAATTTACCCGGGCAGCAAGTGTTGACATTTTGGTAGCTTGGGTAGCATTGTTATGGTTATTTTCCTAGCATCGCGGACACGTTTCCCAGCTGCAATAATTTTGTAGCCGATTAAATATAGCGTGCGACAGTGTTTAACAACTCCGACAGTTTAGTGCGAATTTTGAGAGCTTTGGTGCATGGTATGCAACGACGTACTGTATACAACGAGCAATCACGTTTAGTATCGCCCCTGCAACTTTGCTGGTAATTTTGCACGCGGTGGTAATTTAGCAAGACCTTGGCAAGTAAAGTGAACGAACAAATCAATTTCGCCGATAAATACAGACGTAATTATAACTACAATCCCGCCGACACTTCATAACAGCCAGAAAGGCCAGACCTAACCTAACATCGCAACGCAACCTCTAAAGCCATATGGACCTTTTCTACTGATGTATACAGTTGTGCACTTTATATTTCTATTATATATTTACATAATTAGGCATTATGATTCAATAACGACGCCTACCTGTGTTTTGTAACGACATTTTCTAGTAACGATTTGATTGGATTTGTGTCATAAGTTTTGTAAGTTAGTGCTATTTTCAGGTCTAAAACGTATCCTTTAACCTCTTGTGTCGATTGCACAATGGTGTAATGTCGATGTTGGCGTTGACGTTGATGTAGGTCGTTGAATTCAGTGATGTGGTGTGATTTAATTATGCTGTGCGCTCTTGTTTACCTTTACAATGCCCGACTAAGGGTGTGAACACATGAGTATTTATTTTCCCTCTGCTAGCTTGCTTTTAACCCTTTATTATCGAGCATTCACACATGCCCCCCTACATAACGATAATAATACCCGTGCCTTACTGCCGGTTCATGCATGCACTCCTTTACGTGGCGTATCCGTTGCTAATTTCCACTTGTCACTGTTGCCCTAACGTTGATAGGAAAGCTACATAATGCAGCATTCAACGCTAAATAAGCATGCCGAACTTCATAATTTACTATATTTAACACACCTTTTGATTTTCGTGCCGATGCCCCTAAAACGCCTTTTGTACATCAGTAACCACACTAGTACTCCCCCAACTAGTGGTTTGGCCTGCAGCCTATTACCAACAGCCTTCCATGCATTACTACGCCTGTTTTAAGCTAGTGCATGGAATTTGAGAGTGATATAAGACCCTATTTAACTAACACCAGATTTATGTAAGATAAACCTCTAATTTAACCAATTTATTGTGAAATTACTGCAGAATTTTATGCATTTTATTACAGTAAATTTCTTGGTTAAGTACATTGTTACTATTATCTATGCTAGATGTTGAAAGGGCCCTGCCCCCACCTCGTGGCATGTCTCCGATCCCTTGCTTCAATATATGGTGTTCTATCAACATATCGCAACTTTTATTCGTGTAAAACGGCCATTCAAAGACGGATGGTGAACAGAGTTTCACATTTCGGGATTTTTCCTTCTGCTTCAGCCTGTACCGTGTGATTTCCTTATTTACCGTTGCAACCCGGTATTTTTCCCACTTTATCTCGGATTTTATCGATCCTCTTATGTTCTCTGGTATCCCCCATACCTTCTTCCTTTCCTGTCCGTGTGCGTAGTGCAGCGTTTGGTGCGATCCCCTTTTGGTTTTTTGGTTGTTTGCATTACGACTGCCCTGTGTAATGGCATATTACAATTGGGCTCAACAGCCACGCCGGTGCCCCCTATGGTATATAAAGGTATTGAGGTCTTGACTGACCACAACTATCAGATTTGGGCCTTGCGTATGCAGGGGTTCATTGTTAAAAATGGCTGGGATTTGGTCCTCAATAACGTTGATCCTGAAGACATAGCGGCCTACAGACAGAAGAATGGAGATTGCCTTTGCTTTTTCTTCCAGACCATCTCCCCTTCCATCTTGTACCAATTCCAGGGTGTAACTGAGGCCAGGACCATTTGGGAAACCTTGAGAGCGCGCTATGGGCAACAACACCAGAACTACCGTAAGTTTTTATATAGACAATTCATTCGGACCCGGATTTTCCCTATGGAATTCATTCCTATGTATATAACGCGCATGGTTGGTCTAAGCCAAGCCTGTGCAGCTGCAGGGAAGATTATTACCGAGCAGGAGGTGTGCCTCGTATCTACGAAGCTACAAGGAGTACTTTTATCACCAGCCTGCGTTGACCCTTGCTTACCTGCAGACCGGACTTGCACATAAACAGATACTACTCGAACAAGCCACTCTTCAAGCCACAACGCCTTACGCAGGCATGCTGGGCCTTCCTTTCCACCCTAACTTTCCCCCGGTAACTATGACCCCACACGTTATGCAGCCTCCACAGGCCCCCGTGGTAAACATGGCTCATGCCGCAACACCGGATCTCCCGCGTTGCAAACCCTGTGGATCAATGACAAATCGATTCGAACAATGTGGTGTCATCCCGCGCCAACAATGTGTGGGACGTAGATGTGATCTGTGTTTCGGTTATGGGCACGAACAAGCAGCTTGTGGCAACAATCTACCTCCCTCGAACCCTCGAAACACCCGGCCCCGTCATCGGAACCGCCCGCAACCCGGACCAGAGGAGATTCAAGAATTGGGAGGTTTTCACTGTGCGCATCTAATAATAATACAACTTACCGTCTGGACTCTGGTGCTGATAGCCATGTCCTGAACTTGAAGCCCGATCATGTTCTCCTTTCCCAATGCCCCACCGTCGACCTCAACTTGGCTACGACAGCCGGTACCGTTCGCGGATACAAGATTGATGACGTCTGGGTGACAGCGCAAAATAAGAACGGCATCCCCTTCCGCAAGCCTCTCTTGTTACGTGATGCTATTTATGTTGAGTCTTCACGTGTGGACTACGTCTCATTGGGGGCTCTCACCTTTCAGGACTATCGGATCCGGTATTTACCAAAGAGACCAAAGAGACTATTCGTCTATACATCATTCTCATCGAATTGCGTGTTTGTTTTTTTCACCGTAATGGTAATCTGTTTGAGTCAGCCGGTTCTATCCAAGTCTCACCACCTGAACCCACACCTCCTACGCCTCTGGTTTCAGCCAACGCTACAACGTGTCATGTTGACATGATGCACAGGAGATATGGCTATGCCCCTTACGAGAAGATACGACAGCTATTCGACTCAGGGAATGTGATTGGTCCTACATTGGTTGGGAAGCCCACTAAGTTCTGTCCCGTATGTGCTTCCACAAAGACGAGAAGAAGCCGCACCCCCGTCAAACATTCCCTGTCACAGTACAGCCGTTGGAGCAACTAGACCTTGACCTCTGTGGACCAAGCAACGTCCAGGGCTTATGCGGAGAAATGTATTTTTTGACAGTCGTGGACGCTTTTACGCGTTGCTATTTTGTCTTCCCCCTCTGCCACAAGAGTCAGGTCTTCGAGGTTTTTAGGGACCTGGTGGCGTATCTCGAGGCTCAGACTGGATTCTTCTTGCGCAGGATCACATCCGACAATGGCGGTGAGTTTCTCAACAATGCCTTCCTGGATTTCTGTTCAGTCAAGGGTATCCACCACGTGCGGTCGATGCCTTACACACCCCAGCATAACCCTCGGGTCGAGAGGGCCCATTGGGTCCTGAAGACTATGGCACAATCCTTCCTGAGTGATGCAGAACTGCCCCTGATGTTTTGGCCCGACGCCATCGTTGCGGCCGCCGAGGCACGGATAGCCTGAGCTCCAAGGCGTTGCCAGGCGGTGAGACCCCGTTAGAGAAATGGTCTGGCTGTATTCCGCACGTCACGCGCCACCGACGCTTTGGTTGCCTGGCGTACGCCCACATCGACAAGACACGGCGCGGCCCGTACTCGCCCACTGCACAGCCCTGCATACACCTCTACTTTGACCATCAGCGTAGGGGATACAAACTTTATTTCCTGCTCGACCAACGGTACATATACAGTGTAGACGTTACATTTTATGAGGACTTCAACGCCTCCACTATGCCTCCCTTGAATCAGGTCCCTCCTAGTGGCCAGTTTCCTTGGATCATGGATGAAGCGCCGCCAATTGCAGGGCCGATCTCCGACTCTTCCGACACCGACGACGAGAATACTCCTCCGGTGCCTCCACTATTGTCGGCCCCTCCGCCGCCTATTCCCCGTGCTCCGTCACCGGACTCTGCATTGCCGAGACCCTAGCATTGTTCCCGCCGTTTACGTGGTCTTCCTCCAGCCACGGTATTGGCCGCTCTGACTCAGCTACCCATCGTTGTCGTCTCTGACAACGACATAGAGGAAACCTTCCAGTCCTCGTAACGCCGCTTGTGTTTATTCATCGCTCCCTATACAGTGTAATTTGCTTTGATGTTCTGCCTGTATCCTTGTATTGTTCCCTTGACAACTTACTAATGCTCGATGTTACAACTTATACCTCTACCCTTAATATTGCGTTAAGACTGGCGCTTAACATTTAACTCTCCTTGGGTTTTATATATTTAGTTATACCTTGATGGCATTTTGTTGCCTTTGGCCTTTGTTAGGTCATGTTTGCCTTTCTAATGTATTACCATTGCCTTTGGCCTTTGTTAGGTCATGCTTCTGATGTGCCATATGATTAGCGCTTGTTTGTCGCTATGTTGTTTTTTTTTTTGCTTCTTCCCCAGCCTGTTGGGCTGTGTGTGTTTTCCCTCCCACTATGTGTATTTGGTATTCCTTGAGATTTACGCACCTCTTTGTTAGCGATTCGTTACTTCCGATGTTATTTCTTTCGGCCCTAAGCGGTCTGTGGGAACATACCAACGCTCTTCTACCCCCATGGACTTCACCTTTTTCACGCCCGCGAGGGGGCGGGGACCGCCGATATTCACATACTTTGTACTTTGTACCTTGTAAACTTATAAACTGTGCTATTCTTAACAGTGTTTACCTTTTAAATGGCCTGCAGTTGTCCTTCAATGTGCGTTGCAAAGGTGCCCTTTTAAATTTTAAATATCTTATTTAAATAGGGCTTATGTTTGTGACCCAAGTGTACGGTTGTAACCTTATTTTCTGTGAGAACTTGCCACCCCTCTAGGGGGAATTGTAAGACCGTTTTGCTGGCTGTCCCTATTTCTGGAGCTGTTGCTCTTGGGCAGCCATGCTCCATCTTTCCTAACCTGTTATGATAGTGCTGGCAAGTTCTCGCATCATTGTTGTGTACTTTGTTCCATGACATTACGTCCTGCAGGGCAACCATTGTTGGTGGCTTCCTAGTGTTTTTGTTGTTGTATTCTTTTTGTCCCTTTTTTCTACTAATTCTTCTTGGTTCAAAGCTCAACGGCGCAGGCTGCCCTTTCCATTTACCCTCCTAACGCTCATGTCTGAGCTAAGTTCAAAACATTGTGATAGGGAGAACTAGCCACTCCAGGGACCATGTACTTCACGCTGTGATCAAGAATCCGGTCGTATAAAGTCACTAAAGGACGAAGTCGTCAGGTAAACCCCCGACCCTGGGCTCCTGACAAATGGAACCCTGTGGGCGCATTACCGACCATACAGTAAGTGATGTTTCCTTACTCCCGTAGTTAGTAGTCAACATGGTCCAAGTTTGCTAATTCCCCCAGGCCTGCCCCGCTGCAACGTAGGACTGTGTAATATCGCTTGTTAGCGAACTGTGTAAAAAAAACCGTAATCATGAAATGTTATAAAGTGTCCTCCATGCTATGTCTTACCAGTAATTAAAGCCAAGGAGTTTTGTTTACAGTCCCCTACAAAAGTTTCCCGACGCCAATCATTTTGTGTCTGACATTGTTCCCTTCTGACGCCCGTCCACCTGATGCTTTAGTCAAACTAACCTAGGGCCAAATTTCCGTAGAAATTGTCCCACGGCCAATTTAATAATAGGCAAGTCATATCTCCGTTTAGGGACACGAAGCTCACTTACACCTCGAGTTTCTGGCCTTAGAGTCGATCTTACGGAGATCAATTTACCCCGGAGTCACAAAATGTCACCGTCCACCCAGCCAAACCACATCATTACAAGTACACTACTTTGCATCAAACGTTGACAAGGAACCAATGCACTATTTCCCCATTCCTGTTTCGACGATTTCTACCACCTCTAAAAGTCACCACCATTCGAAACTGAAACTTAAGCAGACGAAGACTGATGCATTTCTTTCATATTTTCCAAGAAAATACCTTGCACTTTGAAATCGATCAAAGAAGTGAATTTCAGCCATCATTTTCATATGATCAGTTGAATTTAAAGTTTCTAGAATAATATCAATCTCATCAACATCGCCGATTCTAGCACCAGTGTTCTGCAAAATGTCAGTGCATTTATTAAAGTGCTTAATGAAACGTTCATTTTTTAAAATTATAAGTGTTTTCATGTAGGAATCAAATTACACCCATGTGAGTGCACTTCGAATTTAGCTAAAAAACTTGGTTTCAAAGTTCTCCCTACCAAAAAAGGGGTCATTAGCTAAAAACCAGTCAACAGTATCCACTGGCTGCCATGATGGAACAGTCTGGTGGAGAAATAAATTTTCATCTACTATCCTTACTTTCAAAATTCTCTCTAGCTTCATGATAAATGTTAAAGGGAAATTTTGTATAAATTAAACCATTAAATTCCTCAATTTTAAGGGCTTTCCATTTTAGGTATAGTCCAGGAGCATTTGTAGGGAGAAACACATTCCGTGGGCAATTTCGTGATAGGAAGGTAGGAATGGTATTGCTCCATCAATATACATCTAATGATAAACAATATCGAGGGTGACCACCTCTGGTGTATTGCATATATCTGAGATGACGTCATCAAAATGGCTGCCACGCTATTTTTCTAATGAATTGTTCTATCTAAGGATCTATTTAAGCGATTTCTATAGGTCGTTGGAAAGCTGTGGACATTTTCTGCAAATAATTCCATAACCATTATCTATTAATTCCTAACAGTGTTTGACCTATTAGCACACCGGGTGGTATTATCGGCATGGTGTGGAAGCAAACAACAAACAAAATATTGGGTGTTCATGAATAATGAATAGAACATGTTTAATGCAGAATTTCATTACCTTTTTAATGAGCTATAGCAAATTGAAATCGGTCCAATAGGTTCAGTGGCGTAGCTACAGGGTGGCTTCAGGGGGCCCCCGAAAAAAATTTATTTAGATTTACAAAAGGCTCTTTTGTAGTACACTAGATATTTAATTTTATGTGAGCTGTTTTTAAAAATGAATTTCGAGCTCCCCAGTCCGGCCATTCCCCTTATCATAAAAAAATATTCGGTCGCCCATAATAAACGCGTTTGCTGAAAAATGTCTCTAGGGCCAAAAATTTAAAAATAGGGACCACTTGACTAGATTACGAAACAGTCGTCCCTAGTTTTACCATAACAATAATAAAAAAAAATTAGAAAAAAGTATGGACAAAAATTTTTCAGCCTGTGCGTTTTTTATGGGCCATTCTATATAATAAGGCGGGAGGCTCCCAAGTTCTAATATGCCACCGGCCCCACCTAACGTCACTGAATAGGTTCCTAGATAGAGCGATTTGTTGTTTGGATCAGTGCTGCCAACATTTTCCGTTTGGTAGAACAAGACATGTCTGTTACAATATGGTATCTATAATATAATGAATATAATGAATAGTATTTTATTTCAATGCAATGCAATTATTTAATGTGCACCGCATTACTTAGCAATCCAAGAAATAATTCTAGTAGCTGATGAATCAAGCATATAAAATAAGTAATTAGAAATGTTCAATACCATCTTCATCCTCAAGTTCCATATTTGGAAAAGCATTTTCGCAGAGACTACCATCACCACTGCACTCATACATTTCGGTAGATGAATGGTTGAAGAGCAAGCATTTGTATGGTGGTGTGCATCTACTTTTTACACGTGATGATTTAATCAGCTGAAGGATACACACAGGTGGACATGGAAGTTCACACAGTCCATAGTCCATCCATGACCAACAGGCAAAGAAACGGTTGGTTGCCACATCTAGTAGGTGGCAACTTTTCCCTCGTTGTCACGTTCTTTGAAAAGATCCACCAACGCAATTCTGCAAGTGCGGTTATGTTGGTTTTTAATTGGTAACTTGGCAAATAAATGGCTCGAGTTCATTCATCATATTATCAGAAACTGAATCATCCATGCCAAGTGCTTTCAGAGCGGGAAGCATCTCTTCTGTAGCTGATGCTTTCACTGCTAAGCTACACAAGAAGTACTACAAATACGTTGAATTGCACTTTGTGTTTGATGCTTATGTAACCGATATGATTAAGAATACTACAAGGAAATAGAGGATCCAAGAAACCTGCACTCAGTACAAGGTACCAACAAGACAAACATCTCGCATGTACCAATGAAAAGGCTCCTGTGACAATCATATTAACAACAAAAGTGAATTAACAGAATGCCTTGCTGAAAACATGTTCCTGTGCCAAGAACTCTGCTAATAAACTCGTTGCTGCATGGCACACTAAAGCAGAAGCTTCACAATGTTTTATAGAATTACTTCACACTACATAAGAGAAGGCTTACAATAAGACTGATGTGCTAGTCCTTTCTGTGAGGCGTTATCCTAATTAGCAACCGAATTCTTTCTTTATGGCTACGAATGGTGAGCAAA
>JAHWFP010234583.1:0-25681 GCA_023313725.1 Lithobius niger | reverse complement strand
TATAGCGTATAAAATGCGGTATTCGCTTGAGTCTCGTAGGTTTTTTAGTGTGTTCAGAAGGTGTCAGTAGGCTAGTTTTCGTACCGTCGGAACGAAAGGTTGTCGGGGGGTTCGGCTTGGACTATTCATTCGTGGGTGGGGGTGGGGAGGGGCTAGCATCAAACGCGAGGTTTTTTTTTCGTGTTAGTGCAGAAAATGTCGCCAGGTTATAAATGTGCTGTTCGCTTGAGTATCGTATGTTTTTAGGTGTATTTAGGTGTGTTTACAAGTGTCGGTAGCCTAGTTTTAGTACTGTCGGAGTGAAAGGTTGACGGATTGGGCCGTTCTTACATGGGTGGGGTTCTAGCATAGTAGCCTACGCGAGGTTTTTTTTCGTGTTAGTACGATAAATGTCGCAGGTTGAAAATGTGCTTATTTATGTCGGTTGAATTTGTGTTGTGTACGGTAGTTTTGCAAAGTATGTCACGTGGTAGAGCAGTGGTTGTGTAGAGCGCGGAAAAAGTCTTAGATTATCCAAAAAAGTGTGGGTTATCAAAATTAACCCACGGTCACGTGTGTGGGTTTTCAGATTAACCGTATATAACGGCTACACTTTTAGCATGGGGATGTGTTGGCGTGACGTCACCACCGTGCATTAAATATAGATACCATACTGTACCAGACATAACTTGTTTCTACCAAATGGAAAATGTTGGCAGCACTGGTCCAAACAAATCGCTATATCTAGGAACCTATTGGACTGATTTCAATATGCAATGGCTCGTTGAAGAGCTAATGAAATTCTTCATTAAACATGTGCTATTCATTATTTACGAAAACTCAACATTTTTTTTGTAGTTTGCTCCTAATCTGCGCCGATAACCAACATGTAAGCTTTGTGTGCAAATAGGTTAAACACCATCAGAAATTGACAGATAATGGTTATGAAATTATGTATAGCAAATGTTCACAACTTTCTAACGAGCTAAAGAAATCGGTTAAAGAGATCGTAAGATAGAGTAATTCATTAGAAATAGTGTGGTGGCCATTTTGATGATGTCATGATAACTATACGCAACATACCAGAGGGTGTCACCCTCGATATTGTTGATAAGTAAATTTTTATCGATCTATTGAAACCATTCCCACATTCCTATTACGAAATTTGCCACGAAATTACAAATGCTCCTGGACTAATAAGGGAATTGACATTTCTACTGCCTTTTGATAATTATTTGTCATTTGAATCTGAAACATTACAGGTGAACTAAAAAGATTAGTAGTTGTAGCAGTTAATGGAGGTTTAGGAGCAAAACTAGATGTACACATTGGAATTGCACCTCCCCATAAAAAAATTAACTATTGAACCCAGTTTAGCAGTCAAAGCTAAAATAGCAGTATCAGTTGAACTTGCATTTGAAATAGGCTTAACAAAATAATTAGGCATCATTTGTACAGGCAATCGGGCTGACACTTGACTACTTGTGGGTAAAGTTGCAGTGCCTGTTGGAGCAGAAGATAATATTCACAGTAGGTCTATCAAGCATTTGGAACACTGGTCATTTTGCAAAACTGACCGTATTTGAATGTGTCCAGTTAATCAGTCCAAGTTAGGGTAACAGGACCCAACGTAGAAGTTGTTGTAGAAATATATGAAGGTGGGAATGGAGCTAGAGGATTGCAACATTTGGTAAAAATAATGCTGAACTTTCAGTAGCAGCAGTACTAGCATTACGATAAAAATTACCAATATTAGGTAAAAGCACATTTTGATTTGCTGGCCTTGCAAAGTTCAGGCCTGTAGTTGATGCAGAAGGTACACCCAAATTAGTTGTCTGTTGTAGGCTAGGGCCAAAAATTGGAACATCGGTAGGGCTAGCTTGAAGAGGAGGCTGTTGAAATTGCTGGACTCCCATAACTAGCTGCCAATCTTGAAAGAGAAACCCCCAGTTGGAGTTTAAAAAACGGCATGTGGAAAATTAGGGGTAGCCACGTTCAAAGCTCCTGAAATTACTCCTCTTCTACACGGTTTTCTATGCCCTCTTCCAATCCTATTAGGATACTAATACAATTCCCAGGAACCTGGCTCTAAATTGCGTTTAGATCTTGTAGATCTTGGCATTAACTGAAGAAATCTTGATGAAATTCTTGCAGTAGAAGAAAATAATAGCCTATCCGCTGAGGCTTTCTCAAAACAAAGTTATTTGTAGAGGAAGAAATGCACAGCAGCTGAACTAGTCCTATTGACGAAACAAATTCACAAAGCTGGCTAAACTAACCCACTTGAAGGGTTTCTTCACAAATAACTTTACAGTTGAAGCACACCTGATACAGTTTATAAGCCCCTAGCAACAATAAAGTAATTGCTACACTTTTTTTAATTCAAGTTCCTCACAACCCAAGGTTGCATCTTGGAAAACTGAAGTAGAAGGCAGGGTCCTAGAAGTAAATGGAACCCCAACATGGCCAATAGTCATTGGTCAGAGTAGAAACAAGATGGCCAGGTGCAACCATTTACGTTGAAGTGAAAACAGTGATGCAAGCTGATGCACCACTTATACAACCCCACTTAGCCCAAAGGAAGGGAGCAGCCAGTAAAGCTGAGGAACTTTAGGTTTATTTCCAGTGCTACGTAGTTTGGTTCTTCGAAGATTTTAGATAGTGGTTCAGGAAACTCTCAGTTAGGCAGAGTGTTAGAGTGGCATACATTCAGAAGAGTAGTGTAATAGCGTACGCGCCGAGCACAGCTCCAAGTCACGATTTATGACGTCACAGGTCACGTGACCAACAGGAAGTGACGTCACGACCCAAGGTGGCGGCGGCCATAGGATGGCGTCCATTTCGGTTTCGGACAGAATTAAAAAGTAAACGGATCTATAATAGTATGGTGGAATGTATACACACTTTTAAAACATAAAAAACAAAAACGACTGGGCATTCTTGACTCCCCTCAAAAAACCATTCATGTACTCCTGGCAAAAAAAGTTGTTTTATAGGTGAATAAGTCAAAACATGTAGTTACATAGTGAAACGTGTCTAGACATGTAAGATCCTGCTACAAAATTGCACAGTATTTATGTTTTATTTGATGGGTTCAGTAAAAGGAAATATAATGAAGACTGAGGTGTAACAGGAAATAAACATGCTGGTTTAATGTATAGACAAGAATCTAAATGGAGTCACATTCGTACTGGAATGCATCAGGAGCACTGACTAATGGACAACAATGACGGTGTTCGTAATAACAGTATTCTGAAGTAAAATGCTATATAAAATTGAAAACTGAAGAGGGAAAGGAAATAAACGAGTAAGTTGATTCACGTCAATTTTATTTACAAGTAATGTAAAAACTATTTACAACGACAATTAAAGGTACCTATTTGATTGCATAATGACCATATGGTACAACAATCCCAAGGTCATATAAAGAGCAAATATATTTACAAATAAAGACACATTAATAGTAAGCCATGCTATTTACAAAAACATTCAATGTATATACAGAATAATAACACTACGATAATGGCATAACAACATTTGCTAAATCATATTTACAATTGATACATTCGTGGTAAGCTAATCTTTATTTACAAAAGCATATATACAGAAAAAAGACTACCTAAGAGAATAATGATAGTAAGGCAACGTTCTGACGCCATCAGGTAATATATGGCGTTTCGTGTCAAAACATGACAGACCGACTTTCTTTTGAAGGACAGTAAAAAGTTGGTGTTTGAAACTTCGAATCGATGTCTGTTCGTAGGGAAAGGTGTTGTGTTGACGTAAACAAGACAAGTAATCATCATACGTCACAACATCTTTTAATACATTCTTTTGTATACCTTTACCGACCCGTTTTACTGTCCCTCCACATTGAAACGAATACATTTTCGACCGTAAGCCAACAAATTCAGAAATAGGATTTCCACCTGTCTCGTCAGTAAAAGTACCTAGTTTCTTCTTGTTAAGCTCACTGTACAAAAAATGATCTTTGGAGTAATTACTGGTGTCGAATAGATGCGACGAGAGTTTCATGTCTGCGTAGATGTCGGCCGTTTCTACTTCGTACATCAAACTATCTGTATCTGTCAGTAAAAGATGACACTTGTCACCGTACCTCTCCTTCATAAAATCTAGGTGAAAACCTAGCATCACCAACTTGGATTGTTCCAACGTGCTGAACCCAATATGGATTGGTTTGTTGAGAAGTACACGAATTGTGTGCAGTTTAAATACAACCAGATCAGGACTCAGTATGTCGAAATAACACAAGGATGGAGCATTCATCAACCTCAAGGCCTTAGCCTCGTTGGTAGTTAACTTAATGTTTATCTGTTTTCTCACGTTCTCCATCGATTTTCCAAAGACCGAATTCGAAAAAAATTTGTACAGGTTTTTTTCAAACTCCGTCGTAGCAGCTTTCCTCTTGTCAATATTGAAATCTATATAGGATTTAAGCCATGCTCGTTCAGTGAACTTGATGCCTTTCGTAATTCTAGTTAAAACCATCCCATGTTTCAGGTAATAAACTAGGTTTCTGTGATAACAAACGTAATCTTTGCGTGGACCTAAATGAGGAACAAGTTTACGAGACGAGGTGGTAGTAGATGGAGCTAGGTTAGTGTTAAAAGGTGACAGCATGTCAGGTGTTATTTCGATGTTTTCAGCCGCTAGGGGGTAATCGGCGTGCGAATCGTGCATATTATCAGGATATTCGAGATCCACCTGTAACAGATACCCCGTAGTGCTATTTTCGGGTAAACTGAGTTCATCCAAGGGCGCCTGCTCTTCTTCAGTCAGCCACCTAAAGCATGAATAGGGTAATGGCTAGCTTAAACAAAAGCCATACAAGTTCGCCGCATCGTAGTAAATAATGAAAGTAATAGGTTTAGTAGGGTCAAAATCGGGTAACAGACGATTATTCGCTTTGGCATACCGTTTGGGAATAATGGAAATCCCACCACATATTCCCTTACTAAATAAATTGTACATATCACCGTCAGTAAGCAACTCTAATTTATCTTTAGTTAGACGAAGAGCAGCTTCCCAACTTAACCCTGGCAAGGTGTAAAAATGGCAAGGGTCCAAACGATACGGCTTCATACAAATGGTTCTAAAGTGCTCGAAGCAGTCGGCTAACAAAGCAACATCTACTAAAACGTACAAGTCGTGATAGGAACCCAACATAGTGCAATTAGTAGCGTCCCAAACGGTATGGGCGTACGAATAATCATCGTCGGTAATGTGACTGTTGGTTAAACGGGAATAAAAGGCTTCCTTTGGAGGAAGCTGAGTTTCTTCAAACTTACTAAAATCAGTTACATACTCGTACATGTACACGCCTTTCCTCTTTAACAAATGATGAGTGGCCGGAAAAACGTGTTCCAAAATAGGTAATTCGGTAACAGTGTCTACCAAATTACCCAGAGACGAAGACAAAAATAGAAAAGAGTCCATAAAATTAATTTAAAGGGACCAACATTGATAGCAGTGTACTGTACGGTATTTTGTGGAATTACAGATATGTTTTTATCAGTGAAATAATTTAAACCCCTGACTAGTAAATGCGAGTCATAATTTTTTTAATTATGGAATACAATCGGAAACTCATCTTTATACTTGTAAGAAAGATTGCACTTGTCATGAGCGGCACCCCTATAACGTCCAGTAAGATGGCAGTGGTCACGTACCTTGACGTTAAAGGGATTCACAAACGGTTCATCACAAATAAAACAATGAGTCCCCGCAGTAAAATTAGCATGATCGTCGTCAATATACAACATTTGTGCAATTTCAGACTTGATATAATGAATGACTTCGTATTCGTGTTCTATGGACCTGAAAAATTCGTCTACGCAGTCCTCACTCCTGTACACACGTTGCGAATGGACTTCACCGTCAGGGCCTACGATAATGTAAGCAAAACCGCAAGGAACATGCGATTGGGTATTAAGGGTAAACGATGACGATGGGTTTGGTTGACAAGTGTTAATGGGTGCCAATATTGTTTCAAAATCCGCGTACATGACGTACGGATGGCGTAATTGTCTGTCGTAGCGCGTGAATTGCATGAATGCCTTTTCTTTCTCAGTCATAACCGTGTGTTGGGCTTCGTAGGATTTACAGATAGGTAAGTGTTCGTTTAAAGAGTCAATGTGACGAAACGGACGTAGGCAATACGGACAAACGTATCTCGTATTTTCAGTATGAGTTAAACGATTAAAGTCCTTGATGTAACAGTAGTGCTGCCCTCGAACCAAGAGTAGCTTCACCTCAGGGCAGTTCTCACGTTTACTGAGATGAATGGGAAAGGATGGTACGATCTTCATATCCGTATAAATAAATGGCAACGTTATTTTGTGCTTCAAATCTGGGTATTTCGTGTACAGGGGTGGGGAAACTGATACCAGTTAAATCGAGGGTGTGTTCGTACCTCGTATAGTGTCCGACTCTGTTCGGATTATGAGGAGCCGATAGAACGCTGCCAATACGGAATATATAAAACATTTGTTATCGTTACATTTAACGTTAACCACTGCTTGTTTGTTCACTAAATATTTGTCCAATACAACAGATCCACACCCACCGGAGAGAGGAGTGTATTTCCCGACGTGTATATCACATCGCTCAATTTTCGACACCACCCAACCGGAACCGTATTGATAGAAAATGTCAAACTGGTGAACGATTTTGGCGATGGCGGCGTCGATTGCGAGTTGTATACAGTCGGGAGAAAGGATGGGTAATGCAGCGCTGCACAGGTAAGTTGTCATGGTCACCATTTCACCTTTGGGGCCTAATTTCTCCAATGTTAAAGTCAGGCACAAAATAAACGTAAATTGGGTGAGCCGACCTTGCAGAATGGCGAACAGTTGGTTTAGTTAGAATCTGAAGGTTGCAAAATACTCATCAACGCTGAGTGTAGACGAAGGCTCGGCGTACACATAGCGTTGAAAAAAGTTTCTAAATGCTGAGGCCTGGATTTGCAAAGGTCCAACGTCCACGTCTGGAATGGAGGAATGATACAGGGCATTATGTTGGACGAACGCATCTTCGGTTTCGAAAGTTTGCCTACATTCGGTGCAGGTGATGAGATGACGTCTGCGGTGACGTCTCAAGTTGATACCCGTAGGAAACGAATCACCACAGGTATCGCAAACGAAAGGCCTAGGCGTGTGACACAGTCGCACATGCTTAGCTAAATTCCTAGCATAGGCGTACGTCTTCCCACAAACTGTGCATTGATGAACCATTTTTCTGAAAATAAAAGACCAAAAAGTAGACCCGAGCAACCGACACGTCCATTTATATAGGCCTACATTGAGTAAACAAAATAAACAAACAATCAAATGAAAAAAAACACACAAATAAACGTTGACATTTTCGCAACTAATTTTATTGGCCTAGAGCCTTTACAATTTTATACACAAACTGATCTGGATTAGTTCGAGCTTTAAGACTGGTTACAATAGATTCGGCAGAATGCCCCAAACACCTCATTAAAATAAAATAAAGACAATAATGTCCGCACACTCGTGTATTGATTGCTTGAAACTGTACGTCGTTACTCCACCACTGTTTATTCAAGTAATTAACGGTTGAACTTGACAAGGGCGGCAAGCCATAGGGGTCGAAATATTCGCACGTGCCCAAAACGACCCAGTGACTACCGGGCCGGTCGCAAGTATCTAAATTTACGACTGACCATCCGGGAAGATTCGGCACGTGATTTAAAGGAAAGGTGCCCAAGAACGTGGCACACCTAGGCCTCAAAATGGCGTTAATTTCAGAGGTGATCATTCCGTAGACAAAACGTTTCTTCGTTCGTCAATTTCCAAGATGGCTTCGTGTTCGCCGACGGTCAAAACGGTAACGGTTTGAGGTAAAGCTGCGGCAAATGTCAGTTCAATTCTCAGAACACCGTTTTTCACTAGGGACACGTGAGAGGAATCGTCGGCGTGGTGATCGTCTGTAAGGTCAAAAACGAATGAGCAATGTCCAGCAGGGAACATTCCATATGTAATGCCGTTCCCAATATTATGAAAAGACATGCCTAAACCGCTATACATCGACATGTAAGCGTTTACGTAATTGTTGTTGTCAAAGTCAAAAGTGAGCGGTTTTCCATTAAATATTTCACCATCGATGGAAAGGGTTATGGAATTGAGTCCAAAGTTATCAAAATAGAAGGGATCGTTAGCGTACGTGCCGTTGTAAGCTACGTGTCTCGTTATGCCGACGATTACACGGCTGGGAACGTTGCCATTAAAGGGATTATCCACCTGTCCGCTTCTCACTCCTTGCACCAAGGTGTGGGTCCTAAGTTCAGTCTTACTATAGGGATATTTTGCTGACGAAGAATCGGCCAGCACGCGAGCGTGCGCCAATAAAATATTTGGAGAAGGCGTTACTTTACGTACATGTAGTGAAGCATCTAGAAACTCAACAATAGGATTGACGTAGGCGGCTATTCCTACTGCGTTCAAATATAAGTGGAAGGGGGCTCTATGGGGAATGAAACGAAACTTTATTTCTGTATTGTTTAAAATCAGTCTCGGTTGCATGGCTAAATCGTGATGCACTCGGCCCATTAATTCCACTTGTGCACTTTCGGCGATACGTCCCTGTCTTTCGGCGGAGGTGCCCCACCCTGCAGCGTACAGTTGAGTGCTTTTAGCTTCGGAAGAATAACTCAGCAGTGTTTGCATGAAAGCTTTATATCCGTAGTTGTCGTTGGTGCTCCCTGCTAATGTTCCATTTAAAAAAATGTCCACTTGAGAAAACATAGATTGTAGCCATAAATTAGACACGTTGACTTTAGCAATTTGGGCAGCCATCAAGTCGGTTCCGTCACCGGCGAGCACACATACCTTGAGGTACGATAAAGTCTGTGAGAGGTCCACGTAACTTTCGCTTCTGGGAATGGTGAAATCCATAACTTGACCAGCCGCAACTGGCGCCACCGGTCGATATTCTTCATATTTCGTTTTTTGAATAGAAAGTTGCGTCGGTTGCACAGAAAACAAGTCTAGAGGGCTCAACACACACTCGCAGGAAAATGGGCTTAGAATACTCATGATGGTGGCTGAATAATTACAGGTTGACTGGTGAGAGCTCAGGTTTATATAGAGGTTCCCTCCCCCTAATCTAAAACAGTTTTAATAGCGCCCTTTCTTTTTTTCTTGGTCGTTTTTCCTTCAACCAAACGCTTACGTTTTATCTTCATACAGGGGCCCCTCAACCCCGACCCCCCTTGCAGTTTTTTCCCTATATCACTCATTACGTCACTGGCAGTTTCGTTTAATCGATCTCTAGCTGCATCTTGAAAGCGTTTTCCAGCCAAATAATCCGCTCCTATACCAACGCCGGTGCTAAGGGGTTTTCTACCAAAATAGCTACCTATGCTTCTTAAAAAGGGCATGGCCATACGTCTTAAAGAGCTGAATAAACTGCCGATTCCATGACCGGCCTGGGAATGTCTGCCAGCGAAGACGGGGATCTCGCCTCCCGCCTGACCAGCGTAATAATTAGTATACGGACACGAATACCTCATGGTGACTGACGAGACGACAAAGCCTACCTACGCTTTTATAGGTCTGAGGTGCAAGGTAACGACGACGCGACCAGAGAGGCCGAAAGGTATGGGAGCTCCAGTATCTGTTCTGACGTCTATATTAATATTATGTATTGTTTCGGTTAATAAAGGATAATAATGCAGCCTGTAAAATGCCGCGTTCGTATCTTCCTCTTTTTCACCCTCGACGTTAACGATTCGTAACGAAGGCGCTTTAATGTCACCTACAAATTGCGGCGTAATAATATCAGTGTATACCCACAAAGATTTAATGGCGTTATCGTAATAATCCTGCACTGATCCCCAAACTTGTAAAGCGTGTGGAATCCAGATAAAATCGGAGCTCTTAAATCCAAATTTTTCAACTAAGCTACCCGATAAAATGAGGTAAGTATTCCCTTTGTCAGACTGCCACTGTCTAATTTGAAACTTTCTGTAACGTTTATTATAGGCTATTCGAGGAAGGGGGAGCTCACCGGCCGAAAGTTTGGCTTCGCCTCTACTTCTACACGATTTAATTTCGTCGTTTATATCCGAGGCTAAATCGTTCAAAGTTCCGTAATAAGGGCCGGCCCTAATGCATCTTATTCTATAAATAGGTACGTTAGAGTTTTGATGCACGAGATTAGCACCGTCATCGTCGGTCAATTCTATCGTGTTTCTATTAGTATTAAAATTGTTGGGAAATGACATTTGACACAAGGCTACTTCGTACTGTTTCTCCAAATGGATCGGTTCGGCTAATTGTACGGTATACTTTTGCAAGGTGTTTTTTGGATAAAGATCCATAGACGCGTTGCTGAGAAGACACAGATAAAATCCGTCATTCATATTTAAATCGTTTCTAGATCAGTAACCCAAGAATTAAAAGAATCGGGGAGCCTAAACCACTTGACAAAATGTTCAGTGCGCCCCTGGCGTTTCCTGGTACGGAGCACACGTTCGACTTTATATAGCTCCGGGGGTTTTACCGTTTGTAATTCTTGTTCGTACCACGTGCCCAAAATATCTTGGTTGTCGTAATCTCTCACTGTGTAAGTACGAATGGGATGTTTACGATTTTTGCCTTTAATATACACAATCTCCTCCGACCAATTTGGGGTGTAGCCTTTGTTCTAAGTCCCATTCTAACCGGCTCACCTATAGCAAACCCCCCACCACCCCCGTACAGATTAACGAAAACCTCTCCCTTATTACCTTCGTTTACCTGTATCGGTTTCATTTTAATGGATCTATGATACGAATGGTTATAAGCATGCATTATATCTTGCAAAACGTCTATGTATCTGTTGGTGTTGTTGGCGTGTAAATAAGACTGATTCTCGCGTGCAGCGTTCTGATTACTCGTTTCGGCTGGGCTACATTTTATGTTTTCGTTTTGAGTGACGTAATGATGTACGTTAAACCTCTTAAATACCCTGTTTACCGGTGCGTTTAGGAAGTCGGTTCCGTGATCCGTCCACCCGGCCACTGACACGCGCCCCCTATTAAATAATTTTGTCAAGGCACGACTCACCGAAATCCCGTCTTTCCGTTTTAAAGGTAGAGCAAAAGCTTCTTTCGTAACCACGTCAATTACGATTAATAAAAAAGTAACATCGTCGTTCCACTGAGCTAAATTCGAGACATCAGTGAGATCCAAACCCCATATTTTATCTATACCTCCCACCCTAACTCTGTTGCGTTCAAATTTACGTTTAATAAGTCTAAACAACGTATAATTTGCTTCGTCAGCTAACCAGTTCTTAATAGCCTTGAGCGAAATTCTGTGGCCCTTGTCTTTCACGGACTTGTCCAGTCTAGTCACCACTCCTCCGAAAGAACCTTCGTCTCGTGGATTGAAATAAACAGACCTTAAAACGTTATTAATGGAAATCATTGTCCATCTCGTTTGATTTTGGCGCATCTTCAAAATCTATTAACGGACATGGGCTAGGGGACGTCCTGGAGGCCTGCTCAGGATCCCAAATACCCGAAGGGTGGGGTACCTCGTCTATATACCGTCTGCGAGGTACACTTAACACTGTAGAACGTCTCAACGCCGTCTTGCGTGGGATGTAGGATCGAATAAATTGCCAACCTGGCATTTTCTTTACTTTTTTTCTAAGCGCCTTATTTTCGGTTATTGAGCCGTGAATTAAATCTACGACGTTCGAACCTTCGATCACTTTACCGTCGTGTATCAGCTGACCCTTAGCGTCGTACTCCACGTCACCGCTGTCTAAAAAACGCTTGATTCGACCTCTGTACTTTTGAGGTAAAACTGACATGTTGGGCCTAAATTCAACGTCCGGTTTAAATTCCTCTCGTTCCAAGGTGCTAGACGTAGACGGGTAGTTACTGCTGCTACTTCTGCTCCGCCCAGCTGCGCTGGCTACCTGAACTGCCACGGCCGCCTGGGGCGCCGTAGTTGTAGGGGCGCTGGAAGATGCTAGCATCACTTTTAACGCATCAGCTTCGTACTTTTTGTCAACGTCTAGATAACGTTGCAGCATTTGAGTGTAAAGCTTGGATTTGTCGTATTCGCTAAGGGTTTGATTAGCCAACACCTCTCTCATGGAATCGTCCAAGTTATTGAGCGGCTGGGGAAATTGCGACCTGGGGTGGGGGATGGTCCTTTCGTCCCTGACTGATACACCCATAGGGACCAACTGCATGCGTTTATACATTTTGTTTTTTCTATCAACCAGATAATAAACCCCCTAGTAGACTGAGCACAGGCGTTAGCAGCGCCCCTAGAAATCCACCCTTTTGATTTTTGACTAAATGTTTGTGCTTTTCTTTCTCACCGCAACTTCTAGAAGATAGTTTTAGCAGCACCTTTTTGTAATTCTTGAGAGTTCTTCTCTGAATTTCCGTTAAAGGTACTCTGCCCTTTAACAAGTTTAGGGATGCTCACAACACCTGCACAACACAGCACCTGTCGCACTTTGGGGCAATTGAGTAAAATGCATTTGATGCGCTGAGAGGTGGCTTTCGAACGCAGTAATTCTAGTAATGGAATGAAATCTAGGATTCTCTCAGCCATACTACGTAGGCAGGTACACCGTAATTGGTATTTTAAATATGCTTGAACGGAATTTTAACGCTTCGGGAGTGGACGGATGGACGTCAATGAGTAAAAAATCTTAGGGTTCTTTGGTCGAATCCTTGTAAATGGAAGTTATAAAGTCTTTGTTTACTCCGGCCCAGTTGACGACCCAAAACTTGTAATTGGTCGAGACTTCGGTTTGATTTGAAGACAAAAAAGTACTGCGTATTTAACGAGATAGTTCTTAACGTTTCGAGAAACAGGTTGTGAACGACGTTAATAACGGATATGCCTCTATGGTGCGTGCCTCTTAGAACAACGTTATTAATGAGGCTGACAGGTAGCTGGTGAAGCAAGTCGTCGATAATCAGGATCAAGTCATGTGGCAGACTGTCAGATTTAGAGTGGAATTGAATAGGAATCGGGCTGGTTTTCCTCAAAACGTCAAAAAGAGGCTGATCTTCCCCGTAGCAATAAGTAACGCTGGTCGGGGGTGGGTCGATAAGGTCTTGAGAGTTTAAAATCAATTTTGCTATAGCTGTACTCCTGCCAGAAAACGTGGGACCCACAAAAAAATAGTTGGCGGAATGTTTCAGCCTCGCATCCATGAGTGACGCCACTCCCGACTCCTACTCCCATTTATACCACTCCTGAGAACGAAATTTATTTTGAGCGGTTTAAATTGTGAGTTAATTTAGTTTAGGCCTCTCTACATGACAACAACAGCAGTGAACTGATTTTAATTTAGTTTAGGCCTCTCTCTACACGACTCATAATATCTATTTTACACACTGTTCAATAAAAGAAAACACACAGACACGTTCGTTTTTGTTGTTAATGCTTTTTTTTTTGTTCTTTATTCATTGAGAAATTTACAGACGTCAATCGTGAGAATTGTAGTAACTGCTATTAATCACTCTCGCAGCTAAATATGGGTAAAATTGAGCATATTTCACGATAAATGGGTCGGACAAGTCGAAAACTCTTTCGGTGTGTTTACTCAACCAGGCTGGAAGAAGTACAAACTTATCTTCGTCTGTCAGGTTCTCTACTGGCATTGGATCGTTCTTGTAAATGTCCATTAAAACGTTTCGTCTAGTGGTTTTTGTCTTCAACGGTTTTATTCCTAAAATGGCACTAGTCGAAATAGTCTTTAAGATACTCATCACTGTATCTTCATTTTGTGCCGTGTGAAAACGAAAATAGAATTGCACACCTCCAGGCTGAGAGCCGACGTAGTACGATTTCAATTGGAATTCACCGGTCAGGGCGTCGATAATGGTGGCGCACAAGTTCTTGTTGGTATTGGGTGAGATGATGTGTGCGCCGTAGCTGAGGAACGTACTGGCCGTTGCGGATTCTTTCGCCGGCGTTTTACTGCCGTCTTAACTTTGGGAGCTGGCAACTGCACGTCCGTTATGGTGAGATTTTCAACGATGAATGACTGACGTCTTTTTCTCGAATGTTATTATATACGATTATTATTGCGTTATTATTGGTCGAATATGGCGTGTTGTGGGCAAACAACAACTCGCGAATCTTGAATTAATAGATTGACCCATTCCCCGATTCGATCTGAGGACGCTTTGACGATGCCAAACTGCTCGACCGAAATATCAATGGTTTTTTTATTTTGCATCACAAAACTAATACGTTTCTCCCCATCTACGGTACAATAGCTCACGCCAAATTTAGGCGTGGTGTACAACACTTCCGCCGAACGTGAGCCGCTTAATTGAGTCGACCAACGGTCGAACGACTGTACCATTTGATACCAATCTGGTACGCTGAAGCATACTCCTTTACCAGTAGGTTGGTAAGATATGGATGATGCAACGTACTTTTGAATATGGATTCTGATAACGCCGTCGAATACGGAGCAAGTTAAGTACACATCGTGCTTTAAATCTATCGCCATTTCAGGTTTCAAAGGAAACATTTCGGCCGCCATATCAGAGTGACCAAAATAGTACAATAATGACGTTAATAATTTGTTCATCTACGAAAGAAAGAAAAAACAAACGTGTCTGTCATATTGATCCAAAACTGATAGTATGAAAAACCTTTTCTAACAGGAGTGTTATAAAGGGTAGGTGGAGAGAGAGAGGGAGTATCTCTTCGACCGTTGATTACTTGAATAAACAGTGCTCTTTCAACTTTTGCAACTTCTATTAGTCTACATTTTCTAACCATACGCGCAGTTTGTTTAAATTCCATAAAAAAAAAGAAAACAATGTGTATGCTTACCAGTTATCTCGCTGCGAGGTGCCGTCCAAGTACGACTAGCTGCTCTCAAACGGGCCCTTATATACGGACATTTCTTAGTATGTCGATTGTACGGTTCGAGATTAAGGCCTTGGTTCTTTTTGCGTAAGTTGTTTTTATTACATGTATGCCCTTACACGTACATCCGTGATGCTGACAGGCCGCACGAAAGCCATACGTATGTTGTTTTTATTAGCCTTACGTGTATATCCGTGTAGTGACAGTAATATCACGCCTGGCCTTGGTTTCCTCTTTGTTTACTACAAATCACGCGTACTGCCGTACACTTTTATGTATTGTAATGCCCGTATTTATTCTGAAACATTCTGTATTTGTATTCATACTTTCTTTGTAACTGCTTTGTTACTTTCGGGTCACGGACGTTCCCGGAGCTCGGCCAGCTCTGTCATTATGTATTTAAATATTTATTAGGCGTTGTTTTACGTCTTTCGGCGCCCTGTCTGTTTGGCCTTCTTTTTTTTTCTGTGGCTTTATAAAGGCTGTGTTTCTCCGTTATCAGCTCACATTTTCTGTACTTGTACGCGTACTGTACTGGAGTTTGCGTTAGAGCTTTTTACTTTATTCTTTTTTTGATAGCATCACGTATAGCGCGACGCTCTTAGCCCCGAGGCGAAGTGAAACAGAAAGAATAAATGAACACATTAAAAGGAAGTCAGTCACGATGTGTTGGCATGCCTTTAAGGCATAAATAACAACACAGGATACTTTGATACACATTTTTTATTGACTGCTACCGTTGTTTACATCACGCGCTAACACAGCACCTAAATGAATATGCAAATTGTCGCTCGCGTATCTCGTTAAACGAATAACACACTTGGTTGATGCATCGTAATGTATCATTTCGGAATATATGTCAGTTGGTTTTTGGCATTACAGCCAGCCATTAAAACAATTGCGTTGTCAATGTAGTTTTCTTCTTTACATCCTGGTGAAACGGTAAAACGCTCTTCATTTCTTTTGGTCACACTGTGAATTAGTAGTCCTGTGTCGGTAATCATCAAACACACCACCACTATCTGCAGATAGGTTACGAAATTTTTGTGAAATTCCATCATGACGTATTGACGTAGTTCGGTGCATATGATTACATGCTTGAATGTCATACGTTTATATTCTACCTGCTTATACATTTTCTTTGCCATGAGTGCATAAAGGACTGTATAATATGAACCACGAATATCCTTGTCTTAGTCTTGTTGAAACTGAATGATTACAGAGGGCGTGTGCTTCGGTTCCATAGGTTATTACATCCACAATCGCATTCGTCCTGTCCTTGGGGGTATATTACTAGCTTTTCTTTTTCTTCAACGTAATCGTTGCCTTTTGGAAATTGTTTTAGAAATGAACAATATCTGTACTTTTTCCTGTGCTCTTCCAATGGGTCCTGTCCAGGTTGGCAATTATAGATGCGTGATTCACAATATGAGCACATGACCGAATCAGTAGAGTCGGTCATTTTATCGGCTGCATCTCTACATCTAAAAAATCCTGCCTCAGCCATTTTGCATGCATCCAACGTTCCTTTGTGTTCCCACCTTCCCACGTATGTCTTCTCTCGTCCAGACGGTGTGTACAGATTAATAGACATCTTGACACTAACTGTTACAGTAATGTTGCTTCTCGGGCGTTATATACCCATTATGTGGAGGGGGGGTGTAGCTTGAAAGCCACTGGTTTACTTTTTAGTTTGAAATGAACTATAACGTGTCTAGACACGTTTCACTATGTAACTTCATGTTTTGACTTATACACCTATAAAACAACTTTTTTACCAGGAGTACATGAATGGTTTTTTTGATGGGACTCAAGAGTGCCCAGTCGTTTTTGTTTTAAAGGTGTGTATACATTCCACCATACTATTATAGATCCGTTTGCTTTTTAATTCTGTTCTAAACCGAAACTGAAACCATCCTATGGGCGCCACCATCTTGGGCTGTGACGTCACTTCCGGTGTACCGTTCTAGGACAAATGGCCTAGTATGGACACCTAGAATCCACTTCCGTTCCCGGAGCATACGCATATTGACTACTCAGGAGTATTAATCTGGTTAGGGACTAGCTCCCAAAGTAAAGCCTAAAGAGGCTGCAGGGTCATTTTATTCCAAGAGCTCAAGCTCTCACCATAGGTGGGGCATAGTGCTTCGTGTGAGTCACTGTGACCTCAGCTGCACAGCACCACGACTAGACATTAGACACCTAGACCGCTGATCTCGAGGACTACATGAATACATGATCATACATAGTAGTATTCAATTACCGTAGCAGCAACCGAACTACTGTACTAACTAACAGTATACTATGGTACACTGCATACCTAACAAGTACCATAGCATCAGGGAATATGGGCCCTTTTGGGCCCCAGCTTAGATAAAAGGCTATAATAAGGAAGGGTGGGGAAACCTGCATTCCATTAGGGCCGTATGTCTGGGTCTATTCTCTCTGCCTTATTCCTTCCTATTACCCTTACTCCTTTTCCACTAATTTGTTAACCTCACTATTAATTTTCTTTCCATGAATATTAGAACTACTAATCACACTAACTGTGTTTGTATTCAGCTTACTAATTAAAGTGGCAATGTAAGTTAACTAAGTGTCGTAATTGCTAAGTCTACACGATTGGGTATCTCAAGTTGTCAAGAGCACGACAACTAAGGTTTATTGGCGTTTATCATCAATGTTATGCTCATAAATGTACAATTAGAGTACGATATGACTTAAGTATGACTTATAACCTGCTGAGTCATTATACGGGCTAAGGTACAGTTCCGGTCAAAAAAACGCCTTCGTTATACGGAAGAAGTGGAGGATTAATGTATGTGACTGAACAAAAATGTTGATATCTCGAAAACTACTGGGCAGAATTGAATGAAACAAAAACTGGGTTGCGTATTATGGTATCAGCCATATTTCTACGTGCATTACATGAAATGGTAAGTAGTTAAATATAACTGGCCGAGCGAACAAAACGAGTTGATAACTAATAATATATCTCATAAACTACTGGAAAGAATTGAATAAAACAAAAACTGGATTAATTGTTATGATGTATGCTATTTTTGTATACGTATGACGTGTAATGTTAAGCAACAAAATATAATATGTAATTCAGTCTTTGTTTCATGAAAATCCATCCACCAGTTTTCAAGACATCAGATATCATTAAGTTTTTCTCGCTCGGCCAATTACTTTCAGTCAGTTAACGTAGTATTTAATAAGGGTAGAGATACAGTAGACGATCTAATAAGCATTTCAGTTTTTGTTTCATGAAAATCCGTCCAGTAGTTTCCGAGATAACTGATTTTCTCCATGGTTGTTATTACGACCCTCTATATAACGAAAAAGGGCGATTTTTTTGACCGGAATTGTACAATGTTTAGATGCCATGTCCTCCAAACTTCAGACTACACAGATGTCTGCCCGTTACTGCCTTAGGGGTAAAACTGTTTCCCTCTCTTGACTGTTGAACTTGTACTCCTCTTGGCTAGGATATGGTTTTTGGTGGCCAATTTTTTCCATGATTCAGACTATAAACTAGTATGCCCCTTACTGCCTTAAATGATGTATCGTTTCTGTGTTGTTCAACCGCTTCTTGGCCCCATGGCTTCAGCTGGGAGCGCATCAAATCTCCAAAGCTCAACTGCCTCAATCACCACTCCTTCAATCCTTTCTATTAACCAAGTGTAGCAAAGCTTTTATATATGCACCTTAGGAGAAGAGATCCATTAATAAAAATTTTTACATGGATATCTCAAGTGTTGTCTAATATTGTGACAACTTAGCTGCTGGAGGCTGTCATTAATTTGACATCCCATAGCACACAAATGCAAGTTGCAACTCACTACCTAGTCATGCTGCTACGACTAAGGTGAAGGGTATTTCATAGCTACCAACCATTCATGACCAGAGAACAGTTCTTGGGCCGTCAAAACTCACAAGCTTCAGACTACTGCCAGTCTGCCCTTTACCACCTTAATTTTACAAATATTAACTTCCCAATTCTCACAACTTTTCAGCACCTATTTCCCCATCATGTTCAACGTGTCCTATTCTATTATGGCAATGGCTAATGCGACCCCCATCTTTGAGAGAAGGAGGTGCCTAACACGAACTTGGCCATCCTGAGTGTCAGTGTTAGTCCCTTTGCTTACTTTCCCATGTCGCTCAACTCGTCTGGCATTCTCCCAAACTCTTTCCTTGTCTCCTTGTTGCATTAGCAAGAAAGGCGAAAGCGTTATGCAAGCGGCACTAGCGGCCTAAAACGGCCTTCAACAACGTTTTGAAGGCATCAAATGTAACTGTCTTCCTCACATTAGGACTATCGCTAATGTAGGCTGCCGTAGGTCCGCTTAGCTTAGACTTACGCACTGTAACCTGCAAGGCATCCGTCCAAGTTACACTAGCAAAGGTGGCTGTATTTGTTATACTATCGAAAAACTCCTCTGGGCCAACCACGGCCTTGTCACCCGAATAGTTAGGTACGAGCTGTAGGAAACCACTTAAGGCAGGCATCATCATTGTGCCAGTTAATTAAAGTGTCCTCTCCTAACTGATAAGACTGAACTTCATGTGTGTTTTACCTTCTTCTCTCGAAGAAATCTGGGTCTTGCCACTCCGATGAAACGTAAATACATAAAGGTGCCTTACTGTGCTACGTTACTGCTGGTATGATTTATGCTGTTTGGCTTGTTTTCGTCTTTCCTTTATATAATTTACAGCAATGTGTGCATATTTAATTAACTCAGTAAACACCGTTGCTCTACCCAATTTTTTAAGCTCTCTGTCTTATCAGTATTTAGTATTCAACACCAGAAAACACCAGTTTGATGACTAGTGCAAACAGAAGCGTTAACTAGCCTTCGCTAAAGCTTTGATATATAAATACATTGACTTGACTTCACACAGGTGGCACCAACAATTGGACAACAGTGAAAGCTAGTAAGTTGATGGATGAAGCGTTAGCATGCTTATATTTAAATTACTGCAAATTTAATATAAAAAAGACTACTAACAATGATGAAGGTAACGAATTCATTAATTTTATTAGTTCCGTGTGAAGTAAGTTTCACACAGCTTGGAACAACCCAGTTGTTATCCAAGCGAACTTAAATTAGCGTACTATTATTTAATTGCAGAATCTGTACACCTTACATTTATGACTAAAGTAAAAATCAATTTTCTTACCTTACTTCCTCCCACTAATGCAATCCCCAGGTTAAGTTTTCTTTTCATTCCTCCTGATAGGCTTTTAGACAGTGTATCACGTTTATGCCCCAGCTGCAATTTATTTGTGAGAGATTCCACTTCATTTTCAAGTTGAGTACTGGATAGATTTTTAAGCTGCAATCAATATAATGTGGAGTTCTTGGAAATGAAGCAATTTTATTAGTATGCTAAAAAGAACCATTACATTTTCATATTGCAAATTTCACAAATAGAATCTTTACAAAATTATAGATGTTAAGTTAATTTAGCAACGTTAAAGAATACAACTTGGATTGTTGTAGTCACATGGTACGGAAGCAAATCTTAACCAAGTTTTAGCTTGGTAATGCTGCAGTTTAAACTCATGCATCTGGTCTCTGTCCATGTAAATATGTACTACCAGTATAATCCACTGCCAGGAACAACTCAGAAAATAAGGCCACCCAAGGGACAATGGACACATAACAATTGCAGCAGTCAAGGCCTTACAGTCAAGCAGTAACTCTGACCTATTCTGTTGTCTAAGATTACCTCAGCAGTTGAAAGATTAAATTCCAACATCCAAAAATGAAGCAGTGTTATTATCATTATGAAATGCAGCACAGAATTTTTTCATCTTCTGCCTGACACGTAAATTTTTTCAGCTATGTCAAATAGCGAGAACATTATATTATAAGAACGATTACATAGATTTTTACTTTCATACATTACCACTCGGTCATCTACACAACAACTGGGCACAAAACAAGTGATGGGAACACATTCCATATGTTGGGTACAACAATTTCATTACTGCATCACCACAAGATGCCTTAACAAGCACCATTCTGGCATTGGAATGTACTGAAATATTTGCGGACATGTGGCAGTACTAATCGAAACACAGAGCCAGCTAAGTGGTAGCAAAGCCACCTTGGTGGCAGCATCAGCCAGATGCTTGAACATCCCACTGCCTACAGAGCTATCTCAGTTGGCTTGTATGTTTCAACTAGCAGCTCCATCTACCAGAAATATTCCATCACATTTTACGCTAAAAATGATACCTACTGAAGCATATGTGGTGATGCAGTAATGAAATTGTTGTACCCAATGTATGTAACATTTTCCAATGCTCCTTTGTGCCCAGTTGTTGTGTAGGTGACCCAGAGGTGATAAGCACAAGAAAGAGTCGATGCAATTGTTCTCTTAAAATATACCATGGGTTTGGCGTTGGAATATAATCATGGAAAAACCTAGAGTTTACTTGTGCATACAGCTGCTCCTCTTGATATAGGGCAGCTAAAAATTAACGAAAGGTCTTAAGTGGCACTATTATCGATTGAAAGTCTGCAGAATCTGACAACAAGTGGCGCTCTCTAGTAGTATCCAGCACTTGCTTGCATCACGACGTCACGATAAACAAGCCACGACCTCCTTAATTATCAAGGGAAAATTTGGACATCAATTTAAACACATGCACAAACATCGCTTCACCATATTTCTATTCGTATTTAGTATTGCGATGCATAAATTCCTAATTTGTTAGTTTCAGTTGGTTGGACAAACATAAAACGTATAGGTTTTAAAAGGTGCAACTGAACAAAAATGCAAACCTTTACAATGTGAAACATACTTTTTTATTATATGACTAACAGAATCTGTAAGCATTGTGAGTCCAAACTCTGAGCAACAACTGTGCCAATACCCGTCAATACCTTGAGCAGCAAAAACACTACATGCTTGAATTGGTACCAACGGAATGAGTGAAGCAAGCAAAGTGTATACTGAGGCAATAAAATGTAGACACGACACATGACATGAACATAAAAACAAAGGGAGTCAACTTTTGTACTGTTATCAACTGAGGCTAGTTGTGGTGATTTAGTGTTTTACTATAAATTGATGGGCTTGTTCAAAATCTTACTAAAGGAGTTGGACCATTTGAACAAATTAAGAGTCAGTCAGGATAGCCAAGTGGGTAGAATATTTTGTCCAATAATGCCAAATCGATTTCTCACTCGGGTTATATTTTTACTCATTATCTGAATACAGTCAACAGGTAAGTAAAACAATTAACTTAGGATCAAAAATGATCTCTACCTTTCCAAAAAACATGAGGTGTTCATTAACAGTCAATGAATCAAAGAGCATATTATGCTGTGGGCAAAGCCCAAGACTCTCTCTGGCAGAATCAATGTCAGTTCTTATATCATGATTGTTGATTGTAGCAGTTCCCTTTGTAGGAGAGAACATACCTAGAAAGAAATTGAAGGATAATCATTACATATAAGGAAATCCACGATTTGGGTGAATAGCATTAATAAATTCAACTAGCCATATGTATACCTGCATACCAAAACATAGGGATATTTCGTTTGCCTAAACGTAATTTGACTCAATTTCACGACTATATGAAGGTAGATTATCTGGACTTCTACAAACTGGTGTTTATTGCATCTACAACATCGGTTTCACAAGCCCTATTGTACCCTTTACTGTACCATTTTATCACTCTTATTTCTAAAAATAAGAATGATAAAATGTTAACAAATAACTAAATTTCAAAAAATGCTCAAATGTTTTCACAGAGTATTAGTTAAACCAAGAATTTAGGTTAAACCTGGTTCTATTGACTAAAACTTTGAAAAAAAATATAATTACAATTGCTAACATCCTAAAAATGTAAATGTTTATTCTAAATATCTAGTTTAGCGTTGGTAATCCTTGTTCACTAATGTCCACATCTGCAACAGCTGTAAAGCTCCCAAAACAACTTGCTAGGGTCTCCTTCAGTGGCATCTTCCCACGCAGGAAAAGAATCTGAAGTAATGAGGACATTGAAGTTGCTGAAACAAATGCTCTCCTAAGGAAACTTATACCACGCGCAATGGCTGTTTGCTGTGACGTGCACATCACGTGATTGGGCTAGTCCAATCAGATGGCCAAACAGCCGTTGTTCTCGTTCGTCATTGGCTAACTCATGGTGACGTTACAGCAAACAGCCATTGCGCATGGTATAGTGTGGATAAAAACTAATTTTTCTTATGTATTCACTAAGAAGGGGAAGAAGGTGCTATCTGCAGAAATTAAATTTATCCTATCCAATGGCGGAGGGGGGAGGGTTGATCTTCCAGAGAGGTGTACATTGATTGGCTTACACGACACTCCCACTCACTGTATATCAAACCAAAACCAAAATGTACTTCCTTAACCACCCAACGACCTTTCAAAGCATCCCTTCCCCCCAATTTGTTTTAGAAATCTTGTGTGCATCCTGCTGAATGCTCGGAGTCTTGTGGCAAACTTGGTTGACACAGGACTTGGTTGGTAATATATTGGTCGCTTATTATTGAGCGACCAACATGATATTATTTTTGTACCATTCTGTCAATGGTGTTAATGGCCTCTTTTATGAGTTAATTAGAAGGGACAGTGACAACAGAGTCTGTATTAACACAAAATTTCTTTCTGACAAGGCTGAGGCAACGGCTGTTCAACTTATATCTTTAAACTCAACTTTATAGCGTGTTATATCCCTAACAGTTACTGTGAGGACCAAATTGAGAAAGTGGGCATATTCACAAAGTTTGCAACTTCTCAGACTTATCAAATATTATAGTTTGCGATTTTAAGTTTGTCAAGTGTAGACTGGATATAGTTGTTTACTCGCCCGATCGGATACAAAATAAATTCCTTAATCTTATCCCGGATTGTGGCTACACCCAGTTAGATACAGAACCTACTAGAGGTAAGAACATCCTGACATAATTCTCAATGACGATGAACGTGCGATATTTGATGAGAATGTTATGGCAGAATTAGGCATGAGTGACCACAGCATGGTTGCATTCAAGCTTCACCAGAAGCGGTTTTTTCTTTAGAGGATAATTCTAGGTTGCATATCAATTTTCAGTTATTTTAGGTGACTTGTTTTAAAAATAGCCTGGACTGGGAAAGTAAGCTGCGTTATTTCTCACCGGTAAACGGTGTGTGGGATCACATCCTAATGGTGAAAATCGTTTGTCTCTATCTGGTACCGTTCGAAAGTTGGAAAAAGCAATGGACGAATGGCCAAAGTCGTTTCAATAGTCTTCTCAGCCGTTTCGGCCGTACAGTAGACCAAAACACATACAGAGAGGCACTGTATTGTGTTGCCATACAAAATTTTTGCAATTGGAATTTTACGCTTTTTTTATTCATGCTTGCATAACAACATGAGTCCTTATTAAAATTTCAATTATAAACTAGGGCCGTCATCATTTTCACTGTCGACATAATGGAGCGGGCTCCGCTTTCTACGCTGTTTGGATGTTTGGCTAAAAAGGGCTGGCATTTGAAAGTAGTGACATCATTCTACCAGGCAAAGGCGACCTAGGTCGCTAGCTACTTAGCTGGAGAGTATCATGAAAACGTTATTGATACATCTTTCTCTCTGTGAATGTGGATACTCATCCTTTAACTTTTAGTATTTCTTTATCCCTGCACCTTTCCCTTATATTTTTCAGAATTTGAATTTCGGGCGCGTTGGGATTTAACCCTAACATGACAAAAATATTAAGACTGGGCGATCACCTTTTTTGTACCCGAGCCGATCATTAAATCAAACTGGTCGATACTAAGTTCCGACCCGAATACCGACACCAAATCCCCCAATATCATTTAAAAATTTGCTTTGTAATTTCTAAACAATAAGAGACATCTGCTTGGGGTTTGGACCATTGGAAAGGTAGTGAAAAACGTTGAAAATGGTGTATTCAAACGTCAAAATCGGTCGACGAAATGTGAAATTATCTTCAATTTGGTTTATTACGGATCTCGCTGGATTTTATATACGAGTCCGATCATTTCTACCGATATTGCAAATGTCGGTAAAGAATTACGTTAGGCATTCTGAATCGGTATCGGCCCAGCCTTACAAAATATGATTTTATTAACACTGGCGATAGCCAGTGTTAGTATGGGTCGACCTAGGATCTCTGTGTTAAACTTTCAACTTTGAGAGCTTATAACTCCGTCAAAATTGAAAAATTTTAAACCAAATTTGGAATCTAGCCTTGACTAGTCAAGGCCTGTCTACAGTCCAAAAATTGTGAAATTCAGTCCAGCCAAACCTGAGATACAGAGAGGGGCCAAATAGACAAGTTCTTGTTCTGGGGATTTACCTTTCGTCTGTCCTCTCTACAGGTCAAACTATTTGTCCTGTAAAGCTGGTTCTAAGCTCATTTTACAGGTATTGCTCTGTAGATGTGCCCTTTCCATCAGGCCTTTTCTAATTGGTCAAGTGGTTCAGGGGTTACGGATTTCTAAACGACCAGATTGATTGTTTTAAATTGTTTTAAACATTGTTATTATGCAACAATGCCATTTAGCAAACGCCAGCTGCAAGACATAGACTGAAGATTAAAGGATTTGTTTCTATTGTTAACATTAGTGATAGCCAGGTTAGTAAGGCCATAGCTATTTACCGAGCTTAAAGGCGGCGCAACAAAACAAACAACAAATTAATTATAAAGGTGTCACACATACCCAACCCCTCATCCACCACCACACCTATTTATTACAATTCTCAAAGTAACACGGATTAATAAACAAAAACGTATCGTTAAAAGTTAAAAGTAAGGGTCTAA